>JABFPJ010003167.1:0-16919 GCA_022817425.1 Gryon sp. ZL-2020 | reverse complement strand
TTTGGAAAATCGATAAAAATAAGTTTACGAGAAAAACGCATTTTAAAGTTTCACATTCATTTTCTGCGGTTTACATTCTTAATTGATTTAAAAATACATAATAATTTTATTATTATGATGATAATAAACACAGATGATGATTGTCAAAAAATATCATAAAATCTAATGTTTTTAGGTTTATTTGTCACAAAACAGCAAAAAAACCGCCGTAAAAGCATTTCATCCGCCTTTGCATCGATGTGCATAATTATTAATTTCATGCATTTTTAAAGAGTGTTTCAAAAAAATAAAAGCATCACATGAAAGAGGACACTTTAAAGTATCCGAAAACTCAAAAAAAAAGTTTTTCGGTTTTTTTCGATATTTCGTCATTTTTGCGTGGAGAGTCCCCTTAATTGTAACATTTCTGTCAGTTTAATTACATTATTTATAACAATGAAAAGCGTAAACCAATATGAAAACGACATCATTGCTGAATTCATTAGAGATTTCAGATGATTATAATTGCAATAAGTAATTTGGAAATATCATACCCTATATGATAAGGCTATTCCGAAAATTGTAGCACCTTGGAATCAGGTGGACATTTAATAAGAAACGTGACCTGCTCTTTTTTCTCATTTTCATTTTCGATCTACTGCAATTTTTCACTAAGCTTAGTTGTCTGTCTCAATTTGTTATATAAATATATATATTTCTTTAGAAAATTCATTTTCTTATTAATTAAATAGCTCTATCATGTTTTTGTAATTACATGAAAAATATGATATTTTAAGAATAGAAAGTTATATTTTTAATACGGACAAGAGAGATTTCATTTTTTTTTTCAATTTCAAATCAGTCGCCATCGACTGTTCTATTGTTCCTTTTAACGTTATTACAAATTCTTCGGACCATGCAATAACGCACTCCCACGATTTTATACAAATAAAGTTCTTTATATAAAGAGTGACAGATCCGGATATGACTTTATCAGTTCTTTTATGCATATTCAACGTGTATACTCACACACTGAAGTAACGGCAATCAATGTTTGTACTGAAGAAAAATATTTATCTGAATATGACAGATAAGAACTTTTATACATTTAGATATCATTGTGAAGTACTTAAAAAAATATTTGATGAAATATGTCATTATTATATAATAATGACATATTTAATCATACATTAATTTGAAAATGTTCTTGGTTCTTGCGTTCAGAAAATTTTATATAATATTTTAGATCATTAACCTTATGCAAAAGTTTTAAAAAGATGCATGTTGATATCAGCAATCCTGTGTCAGTCTTCGTATTCTGCACTTCTGCATATAAAAATATTTTATGTCAGCTTCTTTATATAATTAGTCAAGAAATGTATAACACACTTACACTGAAAAAAATATCATGGAAACGTCACAACTAACTAAATTCTATCTAATGACAGTAGAAATTTTATTTAGGTTAAACATTCATTTGTTTAATTTAAATAAATATTTAGCTGGATCAAGTAAAATATAATAGATGGAACAAGTAAATTCACAATTTAGTTAATTCAAACATAAAATTATATTTGAATCATTCAGATATTTAGGAGTACCAGCTAAATATTTTTTTCCGTGTATATAATACAATATTTGCAATAATTTCTTTAATGCATATAAATAGATGTGAAACTCTAAATCCGTAAATAAAAAAAATGTGACTTATGTGCGTGTATACTAATTTTACTCTTTTTTATTAGGTAAGGATTTATGCTTAACTTCTTCAAATACTACACAAATTCCTGCAAGTCGGTAAGTATCTAATAATACAAATAAGTTAATTGTCGAATTCTAAAATTTTGCAAATGTCTTGTAAATACTCCAAAAAATTACAGATAAAGTCTAATAAATATGAACAACGAATTTTGCGAGAAGCAATTCATACAAAAACGCGCTGACATTTCTTTATTTTCTTAGCGAAAGACTTTAGAAAAATAAACGCATCAACGCACTTTCTTTCGAACGAGGGAAAATGATCATACTTTTATATTTTTGTTTGTTCAACCTGTGAGACAATTCTGTATGGAAATTTTTGATGTTTGATGTGAGATACGTAATTTTGTGAAAAAAATTATTATTTCGACTTAATTCGAAGTTTATTAGTTTACTTTAATCAATTTATTAAGTATTTTTATACTTAATTTATGCTTATATACTTAATTTTTATATTTAATTTATGCAACAAAACATTGCTCTTCGATTAAATATTAAAATTTAATAGAAAACTATGCAGTAATCGTGGTTTTACTTATATATATGTTACGGGCAAAATCTAATCATTTTGGGCAATGTTGATTTAATTATTATTTCTTATAATAATGCCCGGGCAATGTTTAATATTTTTACACAAATATTTTTATTATCAATACAAACTTTATTATAACATTTTTATATAAAGACGTAATTTTAATATACAATAATGCTAATTTTATGTAATGTTGTTGTTGCAGCATAAACTTGAATGACATTTTAAATTACAAAGCTTTCCCATTACACGACATTTGCATTTTTTCATTTGACAATTCTTTTTACAATAACATTACTTCACGATACAGGGTATAGGGGAACAAGGATTTACGTAATTTACCTATACCCTTGTTTGCCTATAACCTGTATCCTTTTTCGACCAAGTTTATATAAATCATCAGTTTTTTCCATGACAATGACAATAATGTTTTTCGTCGATCATCTTGCACGGTCAATCAATCGGGAACGGCAATCTTTAGATTTGCACTTATATCAAGAGGTTGGAATATGTCGTTTGATAATTTCATCATTTTAGCAGCTTGTTTTTCTAAATTTTTAGCAGCATCTTCTAGTTCTGGGTTAATATTATGAGTTCTGGCATGAATCGTAGAATCGTAACAGCAATTTTCAGTTTCTTCGTTTCGTACTTCTTCTTCAGAGGTTCTATTTTTGTGGTGGCAAATAATAAGTGTTCTTCCGTATTTACTTGTATAATTTTCATACAAACCGTTGTTTTTAGCATAGTATAAAACTTGATCATAATCATTTAAGGGTATAATCAATTTCTCATTTCCGTTAAACGTCACTATGTCATATTTTGCTAATTTTATATTTTTCCACATGTTTTACGTTTTCATTTTCATTTACTTTATTTAAACTCTTTTCATAATCATTATCATTAAAAAATAAACTATTGTCCGCGCGTTTTTCGCTATTTAATAGTAACAACTTTTGCTCAAAATTTACTTTCATTTTACTGTCGCACTCCATATCGTTAATTTGTGAATAAAGCTAACCGAAAACTGTTTCGGTTATAAATTATAGGTGATAAACCTTATACTTTAAAGTAAAAATTATTCAACGAATATTAGAAAATGTTGACATTGCACAAGAATTTAGGCATTGTTGAAAATGCCCGATTTACGACATTGCCCGTAACATATATATATATATATATGACGACTTCTGCGTTTGCGGAGTGGACAATAACAACACTAGACATGTAAACATACGAATAGGCAATTTTTCTATTAGAGTCATTGACCAAAAATGTGCTAATGAAAGTCGTGGCCCGACTTTCATTAGTACGCTCCGCAATAAGAATCCCATAAATATCCCATATACATCCCATACACATCCCATAAGTTTCCCACAAACTTCCCATGAGCTTCGAATAAGCTTCCCATAAGCTTCCCATCAAAAAATTAAAATAAATCCCATCAAAAAAAATTTACTATAGTAATATTTTATCAGTGCTTTGACATTATTATTTGATAACTCTAACGACTTGGCCTTAAATAAGCCACAAGAGGCTCATCAGTACATTTTATTATCTTTACTATTATATGATAGTATATTTTGCACCAAAGTAGATGAAAACGGAAATTCATTTTCCTGAGCATAGTTTATAAATCGAGCCGAAGAGGTTTGTAACCTCGAGGGAAAAGAATTTCCGCTCATCTCCCATATTTTTTTTTTTTTTTTTTTTTTTTTTTTTTGAGGGAGCAGTTTTTTAAAAACTCACTAGGGAATAAATTGCATTTTTTGTTCACATGTTAAGAAAAATTGAAAATATGTTCGTTGTTTTGCAATATGTGTGTTTCATTTTTAGAAAAAAAAACTTTTTGGGGTGTCAACCCCCCCCTTCCTCCATCTGCTTACTATCAGGGTTTGTGCGGCTTTTGCCGTATAGAGCTGTAAAAGCTTTTTACTTCACTTGAAACTCTTTTAATGTTTATTTCATTCTATACTTTCTTTTATTTAATTTAGTATTATTACGGCTTTTATTTATTGGCGTTTTTTAAATTTATTTTATTTATATATGTTATACTTCTTGTCAGTTTAAACTTTGTCGCCACCAATTCCAGACTTACTATAAAGCTATATAAGATTTGTAACTTAGGGTTTCTACCAACTAAAAAAAAATATTTATTTACAAACCAAATAATTTTTTTAAAATGCACGTAAAAATAAAGACAAATAATCATATAATTTTACATAAACAACCAAAAAACAAAATGCATGGAAATTTCAGTTCTTACACTCTTAAAAATCATTGTCTTGAGCCAAGAAATGTCTCTATTTTGTCTTGGCGTAAAACGTTTTTTCTTGGGTTAAAACAAAATCCGTCTTATTATTTAATCAAAAATGAAAATCGTTTTCGTGCAAGAATTTTTGTTTTCAGCCAAAAGGAGTGTTTTAAGAGTGTAATCAAGGATAAGTGTCAGGTGGATCGAGTATCCCGCAAAATTATTGACCATTTTCGAGACCCAAATGCTTGTAAAACTAGTTATTTGGAAAATGAATTTACGGCTTCCTTATGACGTAAAATATAGTTTACAGCATGAGAAATCAACGTCATTTCTTTTTTACTCGCGATTACAACCCACGGCTTCGCCTCGGGTGTAAACTTTGTTTGAAAAAAAGGAATTACGATTTTGTCTTCCTTACTACAAAATATAATATATACATTTACATGCTTTCCATATTTACGTATTTTACATAATCAATCAAACAATAAAATTGTTATGCTTCGAATGTTCAGTTTTTAAGCCCCTTAATTCAAATAATGAAATATTTAATGTTTTTTAAAGTAATTGTTAAAGTACTTATAAATTTATTTAATTAAAATACAAATGATTATACATTTTATGCCCTTCTTAACTATAGTAAAAACATTACAAATTTTGCCAAAGTCGTCAAAATTTATTGAAACAAAGCGGCCTACTTTTTTGTTGAGCTTACAGCTGCGAAAAATATAAATCAAGCACTGGTCGCGATGATCGCCAACTTAACCATTTGTACAATTTTGACATATTTGGCCTAATACATATTGCTTATATATAATTAGACAAAAAAATGTAAATAAAACTTTATTTATTGTTTTCTATTGTTTAAATTTTTTATTTTCTAATTTTGTTTTTCTATATAAAATCAAAAGTTTCTCTTAATTTTCTCGAGTGACTATAAACGCAGTGGACCATGAACAAGAACTGCTGCCTTAGATATTAATGGTATTTTGTTTTATTTCATTTCTTATTCTTCATCCATAAAAAGACATTCTATTTCCGGGTTCATCTTTATATTCGTATTCGTTTTCATTATTTTCGATTTTATGCTCTTTTTATTTCATATATATCTGTAGACTGACTAATAATTTGATGTAATATGCGAGTTAGATTTTTTCATCACTTACTTTGTTAATGTTCAAAATAAGATAAAACACAATAAATAACCTATAAAATAAATATAGCTATATACATTATATAATTAATCAATTCAACAATATAATTTCAACTATTAATAATTGTTCTGATGGCATTGCAAATTTTATTATAAAGCATCAATCATTGATATATTTAACGTTACTTTCATACAAAAGTAATCCCCAACCAATTAAACGTTTAAGAAATTGTCGAGCTAAAGCAAAAGATAGTTTATTACATTTATTAGTTAACCGTGAAAGCATTGTGGATTACAGCTCTCTGTAGAGTTATTAAGAGAATTTTTTTTTGTTTAAAGCCAAACATTACTTTCTAGTTTAATGAAATGCTTTTAAGGATTTCATCTTTTCATCTGATTATAAAGGAAATTTCTAAGAAAATACAAAAAGATGAAATTACTCGTTTGAAATTATTATTACTATTTGACTTGCTGAAGTACAAAATTTAATGTATGAGGCTTGTTCGTAGATTAATATTTTTGTATTTTATATTATTTTTATATATAAAGATATGTTTCATTTACATAATAATCCTTAAATAAATAACATGTGTACAACGTCTAATTTGAAATTGGATTACATCTATAGCTTGATATTCACTGATTATATAGCTTATGATTAGTCACATTAACATTAAAAAAAGTTAAACATGAAATTAAAACATTAAACATTAAAAAAAATAAACATGAGTAGTTCATAAGTATAATAAAAATCATAATAGTTCATAAATTTGACCTTATAATACATTTTCGATATTGCCGTAAATGTGTCTATTTTTTATACGATTTCAATTTTTTGATTAATTTTTAATTTGTTTATTGATTTTTGATTATCAACCAGTGTAACACACTATAAACAAGAATATATAACTTTTTACCGAAAATATATTTTATCCATGTCACATATTATTTTCTAATAATAATTGAGAATATATTATTAATCGTGAGGGAGTTTATTCATTTATCAAAGTTTTTTGCTAACTGTATGACGCATGCGTAGCTTGCTTTTGATCTTCTATATTTAAGCTGATATTTTATATCCAATATTTTAAATAAAAAGATCAAAATAATAAAATATTGAGCATAGGATACATCTGATATATATTTACATAAAAAATTTTTACATAAATATGTACTATTATATATATGTACTATTTACATAAAAACGAATTTATTTTTTTTTTTATTAAATAAGATTTATGATAGTTATACATTGAAGATTATTGAAAAAGTTACATTACGCCTGCAATATCCCGTTCAGTCTTACATACATACACTGACATAACGTTATGGAAATTAGAAATTGACGTGACATTCAGACATCATGAAATTACTCGACGTAGAGAAAGTTAATATTAAATTTTATGTTAACTATAATAATAGCGAATAATTCTGTTCAATTAATCGTGTTATTTAAGATATTGCTTATATTTATTTGTTTACAATGAAATAATACAAATTACCATTCCAATAATAAAAAGAATAATTATTCTGAATTATTTAGACTGGTTCAAATAACAGCAATTAATTAAATAAATTTGATTAATGTTCGAACACATATTTTTAATTTAAAGTAATTGCAACAGAAATTCTTGATACAATTTAACTGATTTTTGTGTGTAAAAAATGTTACTTGAATGTTCTCATTCGTTTGTATTTAATGGACAAGAAAGACTTTGAAGTATTTACCCAATCGTTTCGTCGGGGTAATTTTTATTTCGAGTATTTGCAATGACAAATTCCGCCCGTTTAACGCGACAAATAAGCAAACACACGCTTCACATTTGCCTTGAATTGTTGAACAAAATTGGCTTTTACCGATATCTGCAATACCTAATTTCGCGTCGTTAACAGTTTACCTTTTTACATTACATATGTATATATGTATATAATTGATTTATTTCATATTCTCAGTCAATTAAAATATTATTATAACATATTAATTATTACAACTTATTGTTAGCAATGTAACTAAATCGGCAAAAAAAATGTTTAAATAAAAACATAATAAAATGAAAAAAAGATTCGTGTTTAAATAAACAAAATGATAACATGAAAACTCTAAGCTTCCATTTAAAATTCGATGAATATTGTCACTGTATTTATTTACTTGATGAATGAATTTTACCAGAACAGTAGAACGCAATATAATCGATAGGGATGAAATTTGTATTATGTTGACCTGTTTTCAATAATTTCTCTGAATAGGCTAAAGACAAGACAACAAAACAAGTTTGCGGTATTATTATGAAGTAACTTCAAACGGAAGTTGATGTTCGTTTTAGTAAAACGATATAACTCAAAAGATTATTTGAACAAAAAATCAATCTTTTAATTCACAAACTCATTTCACACTTTTTCAAATCAAAATATTCTCAAAACAATTTATTTGCAAATGTAGATGTAAATCCAAATATCCTCAGTGAAAAATGTAAAACCAATAAACACTGCATGATTTATAGGAATTCCAATACAGTCATTAGTTTCATGCATTTTTTTAAAACAGTCAGTCATATAAGACAAATTAACTAATTTTTCGAGAGGAAACTTTGTTTCAACAAATTTATTTATATGCAGGTTGTTTACTAAAGATTTGATCATTAATAATACACTTCACAACAGATATTTCCAACCATTTAAATTTTTCATATTCATTTATATGTTATGTATATTCCATACGTCCGCAGGGAAAAATATATTTTGAAATATATCCAGAAATATATGTGATATAAATAAGATATATTTTCGGCAAAAAGTTATATATTTTATATATATATTTACATATAAACACTCTAAAAACAAGTGTCTCATTTATTCAATTTTAAGACGTTTTTCGCGTTTCAGTCATCAAAAATGTCTCAAAATGAGACACTTTTTTCTTAAGTGTATTGTTAACCATTTCAATACCAAATTATTTTCAATAGAAACGAAGAGATTATTATAAAGTTCTATACAAATTCAATTTTTTCAATGAAAAATTTACCTTTTCTATAGATGTATGCTTGATTAATCAAATAAAAGTCCGCGCAAGCATTTTAAGTGCAACGTTTATTTAAAAAGTAACAAATATTTTGTAAAATACGCGTTGCTTTAAAGCTACAGTGGAAAGGAAAAGGTTAAAAAATATATGTGTATATATGTTCAAAAAAAACATATATTTTATATATAAAAAATATATTTAAAATATATTTAACATATATTTTAAACGGCAAAAAGATATATATTTGTGTACATGTATTTTTTCCGAATAGGCAGTATATAGAATTTTAAATAAAAGTTCAATGATAGTTTATACATAAATGTTCATGTATTAATTGTAATGTTTGTTTTATCCATAATCTCAATTTACTTATTTAACATTTATGTATACCCATTAATTAACTTGAATAATTTACTTACGCCATCGGGTTGATACTTTGGCACTCCGCCTGACGTTGATGTTGAGCCACAAAACTCGGCGAGCACATCCTGCAGTTTTCGCGTAGAATCTGCAATACAAAGACGAAAATATAAAAAATTAAATCAACCAAATTAATCGAACATAACTTTTACCAAATATGTCACATAAAGTAAATTTACAAAGGTTCCCACTCACGGATACATATTTAGGATCACTTTATGCGATAATTGAATTACTTAGCTACATTAATGGAAACGAATTTCTAGAAACGAATTTCTACGAAGTAGCTACAGTAGGCGCAATTTGATCGTAATATTAATGATTTTGTACTTACTACATTTATGAAGTTACAATAATTATGCTGTATTATACTAAGTACAAAAATAATCATTTTTATCAATTTGGCATTTATACTTTTTAGACGAAGACGAAGAGTTTTATATATTAAATATTTATTCAATCAATGTAATCGTATTTTTTAAGTAATAAATTATATTTTACATACATGCTGCTAAATCTTGGAGTTGCTGAAACTCAGCCGGTGACAGCTTTTCCCAATGCAGAGTCATGCTTATTCTGCGAAGTTGGATTATCGTTTTCGAACAGTCGTCATTACCTGAAATCATAAAAGCTTTTTTATTTTTGTTTATTTTATACAGTACATGATATTTTGTCATATATTATATTATTCATATATTATATATTATATTTTTCTTGTTTTTTACAAAAAGAAGAAAAGAGTTTTACAACCAGTGCTAAATTAAAATATTTAATTATAAAATGTAGTATGTTTTTAATTAATAATTTTAAGCTAAATAATTATAACTTGTCGAAATTTTATATTTTGTAATGAATAGACATCAAATATGAATAAATAAACATTAACAAGCTCGATTCATTCATTTCAAGAGTATGTTAAACAAGTTTAATATACTATATATTATATATTAATATACAATTTAAGTAATGCCAGAAGCATTACTTAAATTTAGCAATTTAAATACTGAAATTAATTCACTTTCATCTTAAAAATAAAAATATCCATTTCTTTTATTCAAAAGTAATAAACCTCAAAAATTGTATGAATATACTGGTAAAATAGACTACATTCAATTGTATAATCAATTCAAGTTTATAATCAACTATAGCATGTTTTAACATAAGAAATTATAGGTTTCAGTTTAATGTGATATCGCTCAAATAAAAGTTCAAAACTGTAAACTTAAAACAACATGAAAGTAAAGAATAAGTTATTGAAAATTAAAATGTTGCGTTTAAATAATCTTATACAAAACTCACAAAAATATTTTTTTATTCTTGAAATAATGAAATATTTATATTTAAAGAAATATATTTCTTATATATTGTATATTAAAGATAAGTATATAAACATAACAGCTATCACACCTTAGTTGTGAGTAAAAAAAGGCAGAGATAGTTTCTTAAATGTTTATATATAAATAATCTCTGACCACAATTGCTATCAAAAAATGTTTAAGCAAAGACAATTATATAGTAGAAAAATTTGACGATCATTTATTAACATTACGTTCCAGCCTCGAGCAATTATAGTGGGTGAAAATAAAAACATAGAAGCTTCATATGTACAAGTAAACAACACGTGGTAAAAAGTGAATTTACCTTTACTGACAATAGATACCTGCTTTAAAATTATTTGTATTTGTAGATTATGTTATCCACCATAATCTAAAACGGCGTGGCTTTTTTCTAACAAGCCGTTTATAATATACATCTAATGACAATATACCGCCCAAATTACAGACTTAATGCAAATAATGCAATGCTTAATGCAGTCAATTAAACATATAAAGTAATATGTGTATGTAAATACAAATAATTGTAATAATTAATTGCATGTTTCTAACTTGTAAAGTTAGAAACATGCAATAGCAAATTATACACTTTGTCTTTAGTCAAATTTAATTTAGTTTAATTTTGCTAGTTTATTCATACTCTCTAAATTTAAATAAGTGAAATTTCACTTATTTAGAGTGAATATTCACTTTTTGATTGAGTCCAGTTCCACCCACAATATGAATATTCACTTATTGAAAAAGTCAGAAAAATAACTTATTTAGAAAAAGTGAATTTTAACTTATTAAAAGAGTAAAAAAATATTTATTATTAAAATAATATTCATTTATTATATCATTTATATTTTATAATTATTACATTTCTTTTTTATTCTCTTTTTTTATTTTTATATTATATAATGAAAATCCTAATGAAAAAATTCTATTTCTCCGAGAATCGAACTCAGGTCCCCAAGGTGATAGTCCGATGTCTTCTCCACCATACCAGTCTATCACTTAAAATACTAAACTTAATTGAGAAATGCACTCCTAGCTTGTCAATAATTCATTTGACTTATGAAAAAGTACAATTTTTGACTTTTTTCAAAGTGTCAAATTTTCTTCACTTATGAAAAAGTAGTTTTCCAGTTTTTGGAAAAGTGAATTTTCTTTCACCTATGAATAAGTAAAATTTTTAACTTTTTTGGAAGTAAAAAATTTTTTCACTTACGAATAAGTGCAAATTTTGACTTTTTTGAAGTGAAAAAATGTTTCACTCAGCAAATAAGTGAAATTTTCACTTATTCAAATTTAGAGAGTAGTTTTATTACTTCTGAATGACAATAATGGAACTTTTTATTGTTAACATTAAAAGTACTGAATTTTACTATTTCAGTAATTGTTCTGCCGAATGCGATTTTTAAATTCAAATAATGAAAATTAAAAACCGCGAGCCAATTAGGTTCATTTTTAGTCTCTAGTTTTCCGCTAGTTTCTACAATGTACCATATTATACAATAAAATTGGAATTCTTTTGCAATATCGACCAGTATTATCACATCATAATGTTTGACGAAAAGTTCATAATCATAAAATGAATGAACACATATTTCCATAATAAAACATAATTTACAAAAGAACTATAATATTAAATAAAATGTTTGTGTTAATTAAACTGCAATACGAAGTTGCCTACGTTTTTCAAATAATGTAATTTTGTAATTTACTTATTTATATTTATTAGTTTTTCAGTATTAGAAAATACAGTGGCATCGCAAGGGGCTTAAGAAAAAATTGTACTTTTCGCTCTCATGTCACGAAAAATATTGCTTGCGTCATAAAAAATACAAGGAAGTTATCTTTTCTTGTAATTACAAACTTCATCTGTGGCTCGGATTGTAAACTTCATTTTCGGTGGAAGATTTCCTATTTCTTCTCTTACATCAAGAATATGCTATTTTAGTTATAAAGCTATGGATTGTGCATACAAACTAACATTTAAAATTAGATATTTATTATATACGTTGCTTCATTTACGATCGTTCGTTTGATTTGATAGAAGCTGGAAAATATACACGTGTGTTGCATCGAAGATAGAGAGTACAGAAAGTTCACGCATGTGACACAAAGTAGTTATATGAAATTGATGAAGTTCTAAAGTCGTAAAATAGAATATTAGTCAAGTTTACCCGTAAAAGTATTTCTGAAAGTATTTCAACAAATGTACGGAATTATCGAGCAAAGCTGAATATAGCCACAAAATCAGTCATTATTATTTATGAACTGCGAAACTACCGTGTAAAATACGAAGCATAAGTGAGATATCATCTCTTATTCTGTAGTTAAAAACTGACATTTTTGTTTTTCAATTAAGAGTGTTAAAATGTATTTTAACACTCTTAATTCATTTGCGAAATGGAGTTATATTGCTACAGTCGCCATATTTCGTTGCCAAAATTTGTTTTTATTATTTTCAAAAATATAAAAAATTTTGATTTTACAATCAAAAAGAACAATTACAATTACAATAAAAAATTAAAATTATTTAAGTTATTTTTTTAATATAGTTTTTAAACGTGAATCATATTATAATTGATTAGTGAATTGCTTTGAAAATAAAAAAAAAGAAACATTGTATGAAGTTTTATTTGCATATTATTGTGTGTGAATACATATTTTTTTAATTAAAACGAACTCAAATGAGAAGTATTAATATCACAATAAAATGTCAGGTTATTATTAATGCTATAAAACCAGCTCCATAAGTCAATTTGCGTTTATATTTCATTTAGTTTCAAATCTACCTTCAGGGAACAATCACATAATGTATGCATAAAGAAATTGAAATCAACCATTTTCTCATACATGAATGAAATAATAATATTAACGAATAAAATATCTCTGCATTTAGTGAGTAATAAAATGTATACTGACAAACAAAATATTTCAAATTAGTAAGCAATAAACTGAAACAATATCGCAAAAATAAATGAAATTTAGCAAAGAAAATCATTGTAACATTTCATTTTAATTAGTAAATCGATCTATATAACAGTATAATACATGTGTTTCATAAATTTGAATAAATGTAGCAGAGATGGGCAAGTCCATTACTCAATTAAAGCATATATTTAATAATTATTAGAAATAATAAAATCAAATAGTTCAAAATTGTGTATTTATCTCATAAAAAAACTGTGTGCAACTGAAAATACCGGTACCATAGTTATTTTTGGTAAAAAAGTGAAAAATGTGCATTTTAATTCAGAAAGTAATTGAAAAGTAATTGAATTTTTAATTAACCATTACTTTTGTAAATAAAATTAATTAATACATTTAAAGTTAGCAAAAGTAAGATCATAAATAGCATTATTTGATTATTCGACTCTAGAATTTGCTAAATAAAAAAAAAGTTTTCAATTATTTTTACAATTTGCAATTATTTCCCAATTTTAAAAATTTGATATAAGTAATTGGGTAATTATTTTTATCTTAAATATATTTTTACTTAAAATTTATTAAAAATGCAAATGAATATATAGATACATAAAAAAATATTTTAATTGTTTGCCAATTTCTTCCTCAAAATCTGTTTAACTATAATATAGGCATATTTATTTCTGTTTTAACTAAAATATATATCTACTGTATGGTTTTTGTATTGCTAGGCTAAGTAAATGTCGACGTTTTTTTTTATATTTTTGAAATCTTCATTAACTTATATAATCAGAAATCTCGGAATTAAATAAAATAAACGAAGCAATGTAAAACGATGAGCTACGGGGGAAAAAAGAAAGAAAAGTAAAAAAGGTTTAACTGCTTGTACTAGTTAAACGTAACTTGCTCTTTGGGGAAAAAGTGCGAGTGTAAGCAAAAAAAAGTGAAGCATTTTCTCGACCCTTGTGGATGAAAAGAAACAGGAACCAAGTAAAGGCTTTTTGGTTTGTTTGTGTAATTTACGTTTCGTACGATCCTGTATTACGTCAGGATACTGTATTTGAAAAGGTCAAAGTTTTGATGGAATAAAATAGAAAAAAGTGAGTGCAACTAAAATGACACGCAAAACAGATATTTGTTTCATCTTTTGTCGAAAGCGCATAAGACGTATATCAGAGTGTTCTTTTCTTGTTGAAAATAAATTCTTTATAATATAAAATAAAATATCATAAAAATACATTTTCAGTTTTATTTTTCTAATTAAAAAAATAACGTCACCATTGGTCAATATTTGTATCATGCTTTTTATCCGCAAACACTCTATTTCGGTTTATTATATAATTTATCTCATCTTGCAAGTAGGTTAAAATGATCGAAGGGGTGCTTGAATCTATTTTTAGCGTATGAACCCATAAAGGCTACAAGGCATCTTTTATTTTCAGGCGTCAACTTACTTTTTGCACGCACTTTTTAACGATTCATTAATTTTTATGCAATATTTACGATTTATTTTACCTCTGTTCCATATACATACTTATATGAAATAAAACTATTTAACTGATTTTATTATCAATATATTGACAGTCAGTATTATCTTATAAATATCAAAAGTTGGAGTTATTCACGTTCATCTATTACTACCTATAATTATTTCTTATTCAACAAAATTAATAGTTGAATGCTTAAAACGTCAACGATTTAATTTTATCCATCGTCTTACAAATTTGAGCTAATTTAAACTCGCTTGGATGAAATTTGTAATGTTTGTTTGATGAACGTTGTTTACGTCAAGTTATTTGTATCCGAAAATGCCTCGGTTATAATTCTACTATGGTTTACACAGGCGAGTTGTCTGATATTCAGAGATTGTTCTATTAATATCTTATTAATATCAAACAAAAATTAATGTCTAATTAAGATAGTCCTCAGTTTTATGTTAACATAAAACTAAAAGCTACCTTAATTAGATATTAACTTTCATTTGATGATTCTTTAAACATTAAACGAAAATAATGATATAAAGATAAATTTGAACAATTTTGAATCAAGAAATGTAATAACTGAAATTCTTGCAATAAAATATAATCTTAAATAATTATTATTAAGATTTATATACATATTCATTTAAGATACCACAAACTTCTAAAACAAACTAGGATAAAATAAACTCGTTAACAGTTATTTGGAAGTCAAACTTTGCTTTTCAAGACTGCGATTTTTTCACTTCTGAAAATGGACGCAAAAAATCTTTAAACCATATAATGTTAAAGACTAAAATACGAAGCAAAACAGATGGTAAAAGTCGAAGTACTTTTTATATCGCTTTTAATAAAATCAGTGTTCCGGTAAACGTTGTTATTACACCATTGAATTATTTTCTAACTATTATATAAATATTTAGATATTTTATTATTAGTAGTATTATTATTAATTAATTACGCCTCCAGTAAACTCGCTTGATTCAAAAGTTTAAGGACAATTTTTATAAGGATTTAGAGGAATAAACATTTAAGTATTTAATTATAAACTCAAATAAAGAAAATTATTGTTGATAAAATTTCAAACAATAAATAATAGGTGGACAGAAGAAGGAAAATGAGAGAACAATGCTATGGCAACAAAAATTGATTAGAAAAGTAACACCAAGAGGACGTAGTAAAAAAAAAGAAAAAGTAAACAAAATAGAAAAAAAGAAAGAAGGAAAAGAAGAATACATTGGACGATCTTTCAACAAGATGGTTGGACAGAGAATTGGGAGAATTATGATGGAACAGGGAAAACACCAGAATGCCAAATCAGTTAAGGCGAAAAATATGCATTAAATCGCGAAAAATTTAAATATACAAAATATATATTATTCACGGAAAATATGAATCTAACATTGGCATTTAATGATGATTGTAGTTTGAGTTCAAGTTGACAATTTAAGTTCGTGAGTACCAGGCAACAGTAATCGTAAAAAGTATGGAGTTTGCGTATGTAATTTGCGTATGCAGTTTGCTGCGTACTCTTGCCGTTTCATTCTACCGAACAACTTGATGCAGGGTGATAAGACCCAAGAAAAAATTGAGTATTGGCCCGATAAAGGCATACCAACATATCTACAGAGGCCCTACATTGGCCCTATGTTGTTCAAAAAATGACCCTTTATAGGGCTGTAATGCCTAGCCTTTACAATGCCTACATAGGAAAACATTGATTGGCCCAGCATATTGCCACAATAGGGTAAATATAGCAATGCGATTTTGTCATGGCTCCATGTGGGCATGCCGATACAACTTATTAATTTTAATTTAATCCTAACTAAATATTAGTTTTGATTTATCCTTATATTATACATAAAAAATGTGTGTTTGATTTCACTCTAAATTTATTATTCAAATCATATTCAAATTTTATTATTAATTATGTATTTGTTAGAATTATATTTTTGTTTATTTATCATTCTAGATGTATATTAATATATAATGTACTCTAAAATCAAGCGAAATTACTTCACAATGTTAGATATCATTTAACGTTTCGTGCTTACTTTTGCTTCGATAATTTTAAATGTT
>JABFPJ010003166.1:0-16925 GCA_022817425.1 Gryon sp. ZL-2020 | reverse complement strand
GTTTCTCAAAATAAACCGGAAGAAACGTAATGTTTAATGTTTACTCATTATTACTGATGTTTACTAAGTAACACGGTAAATTTAGTGATATTTTCACTATATTTTTTATTTATTTTTTGGCTCAGTGTAAAATTTGCTCTTCTTAAACGTCCCAAGATTGGTATTACTTGTAGTAAAAATTCATATCAAATGACTCTCACTATATATGAAAATCAATCTTTATAATGATTGCTTTGAATTACTAATGAAATTGCAAACAATCTGCGAATTCTGTGCGAGTTATTGCAATTTGATTCTCAAACGGAGAAGATAACAATACAAAACGTAAAAAATGTTAATCGATCAGTTTATCGCGTTAATTTTCTATTCAAAACGTGAATGTGATTTGCGTTTGTTTGTACAATAAAATGACGAATAATAAATGCACAAATGATATTCACGTCCAGATAAATCAATCTATAATTAGAATTTAAGCAGAATATTTCAGTGCATTACTCACTCGCGAATTGAATTATTCTGTAATGGATATCTCTAATGGAGTTTATGAATTAATAGTAATGGTCGCTTATTGCAGAATTTAATAACACTTTGACGAAAGTGAAATTTCGTGGATGCAAATCAAGAGTGGCTTAGTAAAAGGATTTATAAGTACTTTAACATAATTAAAATTTAAAAGTTATATGAAGACATTCCTAACACAAGAAAATATATTTCCAAATAAATGCAAAAATATAAGTGAATATGTGCATAGTTATTTTTGGAAAAAGTTATACGTTTCCATAAATATATATATATGCAAAATATGTGCAAAAATATATTTATATATAAACAAATATATTTGATATATGATTTTTTTTGTATGGGATTTACAGGTAGATAAAGAAAATTCTATGACACTAAGTCACTTTATAATCATAATAATTATTTTTGTATTTCCATTCTTATTTAAATTTTTATGCATTAATAAAGTAATAATAAAATACAATATTTATTTAATGTTTGTAAGTTTTAGTAGTTGTATGTTAAAATTTCGCTTCTAATATAAAATATAATTAATTCAAAATATGTAAGGCAAACTTTTTTTGTTTGTATTTTTTGTATCAAAAATTCTCTTACATAAAGTAAATTATTTCACATTGATACATTGAAACTAAAGAAACGCAAATGATAATAATGCATCTGTCTATTCAATCCACTGCATTGTTATATCCGGCGCCGCTTAACACTTCACTTCATTTCAGTTTAAGTCGTGAAACCCGTCGGGAGCAAATGGAAATTGTTTTGTACTAAGAAGCAGATTCCATACGCAGTTAAAATGTAATGAAATTTGCTGCATAAAACGTCTTTAAGGTTTTTATTTCAAAGTATTTAGATTGAGTGCAACAATTGTTTCGGTTTATGAATTATCGAGTGAAAAAACTTACATTAAGAAAAAGTAATATTTTGAGGTTTTCTTCGAGCAAAAAATATAAGAATATTAAAATAATTAATTTATATGTATTGTAATTTTAATAAATGAAAACAATGTTTCTAAAATAATTAATTTTTGAAGTATGTTTTTCTTCCATTATTCACATAGCATCTTAAAATATGTTTTAATATTTTCAAACAAACTGATGTTTTCTTGTAAAGTTTATTTTGTTATATTTTCTTTTATTATTATGTTTCGATTATTAAAAAATGTATAAAATATTCAATATGAAGCTTTGATAAAAATACAGTGTATAATTTAAATTTGTATTCATTCTTCATCTCGAGATAAAAAATCCGTGGATTATATTACAAAAAAGTGAAAAAAATCGTTATGCGAGATTTGTATATACTAAGTAAAATAGGATGTAATATTTCAAAGTACACAAAGACGTGCCACTGAAGAATAGTTAGCATTTATTCAGTCTGTTTTATTGTTATATTATCCATCGTTACATACAGAACATCCAAAAACACCTACAGTCGGCATATCAATTAATAGAATAGTTTCGAAACTATTCCATTAATTTCCAATCATTATCGATCATTTCACTAAAATGCTTCATTGTAATAACCATTATTCATTTGCTTTTTCTCTTGTTCGTATAATAAATTCGCATTAAAAAATAAAAGTTTAATAATTAATGAAATATTGGATGAAAATGAGAGCATCAACTACACATAAACTGAAATCATACACACGTCATTATGTGTTGAATCCGGATTATCCTAGTTCTAGATTACATAATGGCAAACCGGATCATGTAAGCACAAGCATTACAGAAGGTCGAGGCGAGCGAGTTTAGGCCTCGGCCTTTCGGTCGAGGATCTCACTTTCGTTTTCCGTTCCGGTGGATCTGCGGTTCCGGCTTACCTACTTGTCGGTCGATAACGACCTAACGAACGTACGAACGGAACGACTGCATTTACTTAACGAGAGCCTCGCGCAACACACGACGACCCAGATTCAAAAGAGTTGCTCGTAGCGTCTCGTTCGAGCCGTTAATTGAATCGAAGCCGATTGAGCCGTGTCAAAACGGGAACGTTTGAATCATGCACGAGATCGCGTTGATAAGGTTTTACGGAAATGAACGTTGCCCAGATGGGAAGAGACGTCGCGCTTGCAAAAGCTCGGCTATTGTTCCGCCGATTTTCTGCTGATCAAAGATTTCATTCAAAGCGGATCGGTTTTGATCAATGAAAAGAAAGAAAGGAACAAAAAAAAGTATTCAAAGGAACCAATTTTTAACTGTAAAGAATCGAGCTTTCGTAGTCGCTTTTTTTGAAGCTTTACAAGTTTCGCGTGTACGAGTTCACGTATTGATGTAATTTTGTAATTATTTGATGAGTTGATTCGATATTTGTAATTAAATCTCTTGAGTTTCGTTTTGTCGATTTTAATTTTGCTTTTTTCCGTCCACACAAATTGATCGACTTGTTTCTACCAATTATTTAGTTATTGTTGCTCTCTAAATCTGAATAAGTCAAACATCGTCCACTTACGCCAAAAAGTGAAAATTTAATTGTATTTTTCACTCAAAATACGTGAAAATTTTCACTTTTTGGCGTAAGTGGACGACTTTGCACTTATTGTAAGTGAATATTTACTTATTTGAATTTAGAGAGTGCATATTTTCTTGTATTCTTTACAACAGTATCAAACAATATGTCGATAAAGCGACAGAGGAAAAAGCAAAGGTACGCAGAAAATAAAATTGTAATTTGACTTGATTTTCTTGAAAATTGTATAAATAGGTACAACCATTTCCATAACAATAAGAAGTCTTAAAACTGTTAACTTCGTAAAATTACTTTCATGAACATCATTCCCGAATGAACATAATCGTATTCGCTTTACTGTGTGAAGCCCTCTAAGTACCAACTAGAAAAGCATCTTCATATCAACACAATTTGGGTCGTTATAAATGTATGCTCGCATTTATAACAACTAGAAACAGTTTAGATATAAACACGAGGACATATAATTTTCAAGAAAAGGAACATTATATATTAAAATGTTAATAGTTGAATATAAACTTTTGTGTTGAGAAAATTGTGTTGAAAAACTAAATACACCAACTATTTTAAATTCTAAAACTTTAATTTAACAACAGCGTCATTTAGTATTTAGTATGCTTATTTATCCCACTAAAGTAAAGTTTACTTCTATAATTAGGTATCTTATTTCATCTAGTTTTCTAAATCAGTTTAGTCCACTGGTTCATTTAACTAATTTAGTTAAAACAACAATTACTCGCTTAGAAATTTTCCAATAAAATCAAACCAGATGAGACTCACTGACAAACTATAAAAGTGAGAGTTTACTGCAACAAAGGACGCATCATCATCAGTTTGATTATTACACTGGTTGTACTTTTTGTAGTTAATCGTTCGTAACTAATCGTATTTACATGAAAATTGACAAATCGTCTTGTCAATTAGTATGGAAACCCCATAGTCACTCGAGCGGCACATCGTAGAAAACGTTGTGTATTGCCACACATTCAAATCACTTCTTCGTTCAAGCGATTGCGCTGTTATACAAGCAAATGAATCATGAATATTCAACGAGAAATCACTAAACCTATCGAGATAATTATCTCGAATTGAGTGCACAGTTGAGAAAACATCAAGTGGGTCGGAAGAAATCATCGAATCAATCATCTTTGACTAAACATCAGTGAAAGGGAAAAAAAGACATCAGATGAAAAAAAATCGAAGGTGGCATTTTGACTTAAAAAAAAAAGAAAAAAAAGAAAGAAAAGAAAAACATAGTAATCCATATGCCGAAATTTCTTTGCAGCTGAAAATGCGCAGATTTTAAGATGTATGGCAGTGCAGTTCATTCGTGGATTTCAATTTATCGTAGTGTATTTTAAATGCGTTCCCGGACTAACGAAGTAACTTCTTGCGAATACGAGCTAATTTCTTTCCGCTGGAGAAATAAGCTCCGGGGATAAAATGTTACCGAGGTACGCATAAATTTTACCGAAAAAACGGGACAAATACAAAAGTCGACTGGATACTTGTAAGCTTTTATTTAGGGATGTTGAAAAATTTAAAGGGCAAATTTAAATGCACGAGAAAATAGGATTTCGTTGTTTATACGAGTTAATTTCTGGAAAAATTGTGATTTAATGTTAAAAAAAATTGTGCAACGTGTATAAAGAGAAAATCAAATTTAACCATTTAGTAATATACAAATTCCATATATAAAATTGCATGGGAAATATAAGAAACTTATTGAAAGCTAATACAGAATATAAAATAATAACTTTCTTTTTCTTTTCACAGCGTAAAGTCTTTTAAAGTTAATTTAAAGAAATGACTTACAATAGTTTACATTTTATATGTTGAAATCAAAGAAATTTTGAAAAAGAATAAAAAAATATAATAATACACTTGATTTTGTCTTATATCTAAGTTAATAGCAAGTATTTATTTTGATTACGGTTGAAAATAATTCCAGACTTTGAGTTGTAAAATTATATTGACGAGCTGTGAAAGCACGTCAAATTTAGCTTAATGAATCTGTTATAAAGTGCTGAATAACAATCTTTTCCTAAAAAGTAACGAACAAAATGTGACATTTTCTATCGGTTATTGTTTGTCGTTACTAATAGCAATTGTTACGCAATTGCTGATTGCTGTCAAAGGTTCACTGAGCAATTGTTTCTTTCAATCAAACGTTTCATTTCAAGCTGAGTGGAGAGCACTAAAGTTTTCATATTATTTATGATTAAAATGAAATGATGATATAAAATATGTTTAAATATTGCATTTTACATAAATTATTATAAACTATTTGTTTAAACTATTTACAAAGTATTTAAATGTTATTTTGTAAAATTTTTTATTCACATAAAATTACAAACTTAATAAAAAATGGTACATATCAAAGTTGATTTGAATTGCTAAAAAACTGATGTTTGAAAATTTGACAAGAAATTTTGAGGTGAAACGAAATAAAAAGTCAAACAAAGTATTTGACATTTCGACTGTCTCTTTTTACCGAGACACCTTAAACAAATTTAATAACGTTTCACAATATCCTTTTATGCGTCGAATACACTATTCTCGTTTTTCTTATTTCCTTACATTCAAAATATTACCATAATTTGCTCGGTAAAATTTCAACATCTGCCGATCGATGAAAGAACTGTCTGCATTACCTCACGAAAAAAGGTATATCGATATATAAATAAAAGGGATTCCGGTAAGTATTGCATGCATAGTGATCGCCTTATTTTGGGTTTGCAAAATCGTTGATTCAAAAACTTGTTCCCTCTTCGGCATTTTTTTGTTCGCTTTTATTTAAAAAAGGAGATGAAAGAGGAGGAGGAGGGAAAAAGTAATCCGTGCGAATTCCACTCATGCTCGGCAAGACACTAACTCTGACATAGATTTGTACGTGTCTGTGGAATATTTCGAACCCGACTGCATTCGTGCGAAACAATACGCGGACGTAACATACATTGTATTATTAAAAAAATTTGACTTTTGATTGTTACGAAGTTATCTTTTTGCATACGAAACATTTTTGGCTTCGACGGCTTTTTTCCGTTTAACCTCTTTTTTCTCATTTATGTAAATAGAAGGAGGAAGAAGGCTTATGTATGTATAACGTATAGTAAAGTTTCGGAAGACAAAGTCAAAGGAGCTATTACTTGTTCGTAGTATTCGCTTTATTATGTAAATGTGAAATTCGATTGTTTATAAAATGGAAATTTTCGGAAAATAAAATCGATTTTTTATTCATGCTTAGAGATAAAAGGGAGAATTACACGGCCACATTGAAAAATTGATGAATGCATACAAAAAGTGTCGTTGTCAACTTTACATTTATTTTAAAAGTACGAAGAAAATACGTTTATTTCAGGAATAAACGTATTTCATATTTTCATATTTCATGAAGTACACTTCAAATTTATATAAACATTTCCAATGTCAGATTTAAGTGATAACATGATTATTTTTATGAAGTGAACAAATTATTTTGTAGAATTGTTAATATTGCTTCACTCTGTTTATTTCATATTTAAATTTAGTAAGTTCGTAATAAATTCAATTTATTATATTTCAAGTATAGAAACAAAAATATAGTTGTCAAAATAAAACGTCCAATGACGTCAAGCAAAAAGCTGAATTTGTTGATTTTAAATATATAATTCGCGGTGCAAATGACGAATGCTGAATTCACGAGTTCAATTGTCGTTCATTTCTCTAGTTTCCATTGAAAAGTTGAAAGTCAAAAGCTGCACTGATGTTTCCGTATGTAGTCAAATGAAAACATTACATTGTGAAAAATTGCGTAGATATATTGACAGCGCAGATACTCGTATTGTATTTCGTGCAACAAAAAATTCGTTATTTTTATTCTGAATTTTGCTGTTTTTAGTTCTTTGACACGTGTCTTCAAATTGTACTTTTTCATTCATTCATTCATTAATTATTTTCTTTTTAACACAACAAAATTCTATTTTATAAATAAATTCAACATATATGCACAACAGGATATTATCAAAAATGTATACAAAAATATGAAACATTTTTTTTTTCGATAATTTCAACAATCTCTTTGCGAGAAAAGCAGATCTTTTTACATGATTATTGACATTATTTCCGAATTTTGATTCTCTACAATTTTTGCACGAATTTTCAGCAAGCTTGAACGGTGCTTAAATTTCGACTACCCGTGTTAGTTGGGGTTAACGGCACCCGGGTTCTGCCATGTTTCTACAGAATTTTTCAAGCACCGAGCATGAAAGAGAGGCCGGCTTATTGAATGCGATATTGGATTTCACCGACATTACGACCCCACTTGATACTCGATCGCGAAACGACAAAAGGAATTTAAAACTCGTCACGGTCCGAATCACGGTCCTCCTCTTCGAGGTCCATAATCGATTTTCATCAAGTAGATTCATTTGATACAATTTTGACCGGAGATACATACGTACATTTAACTTTGACTCATTTGTTTGTTTCATTTCCTTTCACGATAATTGAATTAAACTGTATTTTAAATGTGAAGGTATCTTAATAAAAGAATTTGAATAACAGTATTTTATAAATTAAACAAAATCTCTTCGAATGAAATGAAAAATTTTATTACGATGTTTAATTATTTATGAAAGATTTTAATGTGCAATTAAACAAATGAGTTACTGGCATCAATAAAATGACAATACGGCGCTAATAAGATGAATAGCCCGACAACTTTTACAAGCCGTTTTTCACTATAAGTTTCAAGCGGTGAGATTTAATTATAATTTTTATCAAAGACATCTAGTACAAGCGATCATTAAACTGTACACCTTTAGAACTTTAATAATATTATAGACGCATCATCGATTAGTAAATGATATGATGCGTTTTCGCATGATTTCGCTAATGAATAAATGTAATCTTTAACTCTAACTAAATCGCTGTAGAGAAACTTTCATATAATAGTAAGCACACTATAATAAGTTTATTCAGACCAATTATAAAGAGTTTCGATATTAATATCACTATTAAAATCTATTGACAAATTGCAATGAGTATATTTAAAACCCTTTGAAAGTTCATTAATGACTGTAATTGTGTTGATTTATGATGCTTAATCAAGATTTTTTTTCTCTAGATGAAAAATTGTTGAAAAAATTCACGTTTTCCGCATAGAAAGTTAATACAAATGTAACTGTTTCGTTGTTTCACTAAACAATTTTTTTTCCTGTTCTCTTGAAAATTGTGGAATTGGAAAATAATACCGTATTAAATTGCTAGCTTTTTTCAACACTGAGAACAAAAACAAATAAAAATTACCGTGCTTGTCATAGTACACATAAGTAAAATTGTCGAAAAGGAAATAAATGTGTTGTTTAATTGATATTTTGTAGTGATTTACTTGACTATTTACATTTAGTCTACATCATTTTTAAGTAAAGGACGAACAATTTTTACCGTGCTTTTGTTTACAGTCTGTATTCAGGTATTGTATGTAGTTAAGTTTAGAACAATTTGGTGTGTTGTTGATAATAAATGCGTGCTTTTCATTGTATTTTATGTTTTACTGCCTTCAAATATTACCATGTTAGCACGGTAAATGTTTCGTACAATAATTGCTATCTATTTATGTTTGATTATTTGGATGAGTGAGTTTCCCGATACAACTTTTTTCATAAGCAATGAAATAGTACAGTGGATAAAACAGCGGCCTAACACTTTGGAAACACGGGATCGATTCCCGGAGAAAGCGTTTTTTCAATTAATAAGTTTAAATTAAAAATAAATATATGTTATAAATAAATTTTACCTTACTGGTACAACAAATTTGTTGTTTTTAACCGTTATTCTTATTATATTGTGAGGATAAATTATACCCTACTCGTAAGGTAAAATTTGTTTTGTTTTGGAACTGATTTTACATCTAAAAGTTTCTCAAAATAAACCGGAAGAAACGTAATGTTTAATGTTTACTCATTATTACTGATGTTTACTAAGTAACACGGTAAATTTAGTGATATTTTCACTATATTTTTTATTTATTTTTTGGCTCAGTGAATAGAATTGAATCATAATTTGTAAAATAATTAATTAAACGCGAGTCGATTGTGTCCATAGACACTAATATAACACATTGAAAATGATTTATACTTCGGTATTTATCAGATACATACAGAGTGCATAAAATTTTTGATATTTTATTATTAATCTCTTCATTAACATAAAAGCTGGCACACTTTCAGAAATTGTAATACATTATAACGAACAATGTGCAACATTTCAAACTGAATATTTCTTGATCAACAAATTTACTAAAATTATAAACATTGTTCATTATGAATATCGAATAGAATCGAATAAAAAACTTGCATTATTGATTAACGTATATTAATTCTTAGACATTAACATGCATTTCATAATTAAAAAATATTATTAAATAGATGAAAAAATATTGCATTTTTCTCTCGAAATTGTTGTCTTTTTATCAATTATTCATAGATGCTTATATTCACTAAACAGTTTAGTAATAATTGTTAATCAACTCGCGCTTATCCTTGTGTCATTGAATATTTTTAAATGTACATTAAATATTATTAAAAATATTATTAAATTTTAGTTGCTAAGCACAATTTTTTCCGCTTATACAATTTAAATTCTCAGCGTGATTTGATGTTTCATTTAGTTTTCGCTTTACATAAAGAGACACTGTCACTCATGTCTTTCTATTTTCATAAGAGTTCAAATATTCAAATGCATTTGATCGATTGTTCGCCAACACTCTACATTATCTTATTGTCATGAGGTTGCAGAACATACATTCACGTGAAAAAAATTTATTGAATTAAACTAACGTGGTTCTCGACAGCTTTTTGCGCTGTAACACGATTTCCAAAAATGTAAATCAACTTTTTATATGAAAACGTTTCATTTTATTTCCAAAACAAATATGTGACTATAAAATTGTTTGTTTTACCTTCACAGTCAGTTTTTGTTTAATCTTTTCTAAGAATAATATAGCAGGGTTTTATTTAAGCAATATTTTTTGTTAAAAATTGAATTATACTATAGACAATTTTTATTATTTTTATAAGAAAATAAATTTATGTTTGAACAATCATAAAACCTATAGTTATATTAACTTTGTTAACAATTTGCACAACCTATCTTACCTTGTTTTCCAGTTCATGAGATTCGATGACGAAAAACCGTACTCTATGTATTTGATTCAACATCAGTAGTCAAAGGAAGTGCTGTGATGCTGAAGCAACATGGTTGTAGCACATAGTTGTAACTGAAAAATATATAAGTTAATTTTTCTTTTTGTTACAGATATTTTTACAGTTCACTTTATTTGAATTTTACTTTTATTTGTTAGATTATTGCAGAAATACGTAATTTTAAATTCGTTAAAAAAATTACAAACAGCGGTTACAGGAAAAGAAAAATCTAAATTAAATTTGCTGTTTTCAAAGTGAAGAGACATTAAGGCTCGTTTGAAAAAATTATTATGCTCATGAAAATTACTCATTATAATAAATATTTTAATTGTATAAATGTTCTTTTATTAAAGCACATCGATATATATAATTTTGCGTGCGATAGTATTTATTGGTATATTCAAATAAATTTTGCGATGACATATTACTTTACGTGCAACTAAAAAATTAGCCCATTTTTCGTGGATTTTGTTTGAAAGCGTATAATATCATGTGGCAAACTAGAAAATATTTCTTTGTAATATTTACGAATAACTATAAAGAACGCTCATCCCTATGAATCTGATACATCTCGGATACACAATGCAGAATTTATGCTTTGTTTATTGTGCAGTTACACAATAGTAAATCACAATATTTGCTTCGACTTTTGCCGCGCATATCGTAAAATTCGTAATATTTTCCCGGGCTCCGTGTTTTATGAGCCGTGAATGCTGAAGCAAATGAAGCACGGTACGTAAAGACTGACAGAGCTTGGGCTTGAATCACATGACTTCGTGTGACAACACTGCGCGTCACTTTTGTACGTTTCGCAAAATGATCCTGCCATTGTACTCCGTACATTTTCTTTACGTTTTTGTTATATTCGCGAGGTCTTATCAAGAAAACATTGGGTTTCAAAATGTTTCTGACAAATGTATAATTAAAAATTTTATTTTCTCAAATTTTTACTTGAAATCATTCAAATTTGAAATTGAAAATCATCTTTACTTATTTGATTTACGATGATTTATAAATTTTTGCAGTCGAAAATTTAGTTTTAAGTTAGGCTCTTTCTAATGACTTTAAGTAAATTGTGCAAATTTAAAGTTACGTTACGCAAACTAGATAACGTAAAGTTTTAATTACTAATTTGTAGCATTAATGACCATATGCGTAGTTTTCGCCTTACAGGTTATCAAACGAAATTATTCATGAAATTTGTTGGTTATACTTCATTTGAACTTATATTAATTTATTCGTGATGTGTCGCATGATTGATTCATCATCACAAAATTGTTTCCCGTTAACGCTCAAATTGGAACTTCCATCAAATTGTAATTCATGTTCAAATTCAACGATTTACTCAATTAATATTTTCTTTTTATTATATCGCATGCTATTGTGCGTTTAATATCGGGATTCAATACTTTTTGGATAAATCACAGTTTTAAATTGATATAAACCATTTTCCCTGGTTTTCAAATACAAAACCGAAGAAAAAATAATAATTCAAAATTCAATCATCATTTTCAGTTATAATGAAATAGTCGTTATAATGAAATTTTATTATAATAGTATAATATAATAGTATAATATAATAGTATAATAGTATAATAAAATGTAATTATTATTACTATAAATGAAGATTAGATGACAATAATAAATAGTACAACTTTAATGTTGATTTAGCAGTTCAAATTATTTCGAAATTAGAATGCAATCCTTGTCGCCGCAAGATCCAGATATATTTATCAACATACTTGCTAGAGAAGTTATAGGTTTGTGTCTAAACTGCTGAGGTGTCATGTACATATACAGTCGACCTACTGCTGACATAATATATGCTGCTTATATTATATGGAATAACACCATTATTATTAAGACCCATAGTTTACCATATAAAAATGTCTAGTCTCAAAGTAAATGCAAGTTTGTTCACAGTTAATTAATTTCGATTCTATTTAGCTTACGAATATTTCCATACATTAAAGAAAAGCTTAATTATCCAATATTTACTCAAAAATATACTCTTTTTTTTAATAACACAAAAAGTTTTATTATGTAAATTTTTAAATTAACTAATTAAGTTTCAACAAGCAACTCCTAATTTATAATCAATGCTGAAGGACTCTAGTTTGAAAGTTTCTTGATGCATAATTGAATGATGTTAAATTTCCTTTTACACTACAATGCATTGTAATATATTGAAAAAAATTTCCCTACAAAAAGAATACCTCAAAAAATGCAATTTAAACCACCGTGCAATCAACGAAACGCGAATTCATGAAATATTGAACTTTTTAATTAAACACAAGAAAAGCGTGGCTCACGTTTTTCATGTAACAAGAGTCGTCCAGGTGTGAATTCCAGTTCCGCCCTTTTTCGTAACAGGCGGAAAAGTTGACTCCTTGAAATCAGCACTTTTTTGCTCAGACTTGTTCAGATCTTCGAATCAAACTTTCGACCGTGTTTGATCTTTTCAAATCTTTCATATTCCATTCTTCATTATGTATTCAGTTACTTGAAAACTCAAAATTCACAAAAAACTGCAAATTTAAACGAACGACTTTTATATTTTGCTTTGACAAATACAAAAGTTTTTTAAATTATAAACTGATTTGTATTGAAATAATACTTGTTTAAAAAAGATTACAATACTGAGGAAACTATAATTAATGTTCTTTTGAATAAAAAACATATATTTGAAAAAAGAAACAACCAAAAACGTAGAAATAAAAATAATAGAAAAGTGTGCGCCATTTGGTTTTTATTTCAATTTCAGAAAGGTTATAGTTTATTTCAAAATGATTTTTAAATCAAAAGGTCGTATTAATTAAAAATACTCGTACATTGAATACCTATAAATTATGTATATTCTAGTTGATGTACATACTACTTGTCGGTATGTTACTTTATATTTGTTTCGTTATATATAAACATATATGCTGCGCTAAATACTTAATTAGTTTCTTAATGCATTTACACTGAGTGTAGGTTAACATTAGTAAGGTTGTTCTCAAATGTATGAATATGCTTGAGTCTACATTAACTGATCATTTCAAACGGGAAATATGATTGTCAGATAATTAGCTCTCGTAATGAAATGCGAATGTGATATGTAAGATTTGAAACTGGGTAGATGGTTTTTGTATATATGAACACTGCTTTGCAAAATGTTTTACTAAGATAAAATTATTTCACTGAATCCTCTTAAATTAAGCAGATTATATATTTATAGACAGAAATTTAGCAGAAAAAGAAGCCTGAAAAATATGAATATTACATTTGTACAAATGTAATTTAGTTTTATGTTGAAGTTTTTTTCCAAAACAGTGTTGCTGGCCAAGTTTTAAATTAGAAAAAGAGATGTTAACATTGTCACTTAATTACAATCTGACAAGCGTCAGATGCAGATTTTGTAGAAACATCATTTTGTTTTTTGTAATAATAGTCAGTGAATTACAGTGACAAAAAGTTGTTTCAACCTCTGTATCTTTATTTTATAAGATCCGGTACATGCAAAACACTTGAGTGCCAAACTTCAACAAGCCAGTCATAATTCGTAACAATTTTCTTTCTCCATCGCAAAGTTAAACACTCCCGACGAAAGTCATGACCAACTTAATAACTTGGTACGGATCGCAGTCGCACTGTTGTTCGGAATATCCGGCAATCGCGGTTGTGACTACACTCATCAGCCTTCCGGACTCGACATTGTTCGGGAAGTTCCTTACACGACTGTTGTCTGCATGCGCCAACAACATATATACAGTAGCGGAACAGTTCTAGCTTGCCGTTCGCAGACACTACGTACTATGTTCCGACTAAAAAAATGGATTTAAGTAATTTTGTCTTTAAGAAAATTATATTAAATTTATTTGACTTCAAATTATTTCAATTTTATTAATAACTCGACTTGATTAAAAAAAAAAAAAAAAAAGATTACGTTTTTTCAATCGCCATAATTTGTACGCAATGTTTGAAAAATTATGTAATGAAAGTAATATCGTAAAGTTCTGGTGAAGAGTTGAAATTATAATGTAATGACGTATTTAATAAATATGATTATTCGATCATTATCAAATAAAGAGAAATTGAAAAGTATAGAGAAAAGGCGATTTCATATGAATAATGGAATTGTAAAGTGGTTGTATTGTAATATTAATCACATAATAACATAAATATTCAATTCATGTCATAATAGAGCTTATTTCTATATATTATTGAGTATGAAAATGTTTGAAAAAACGAATATAAATTATTGCAGAACAAATTTACACAAATTTTGACAACAAAATATGAACGATTTAATCAGTTAATGAGTAAATAGAAATAATCATATAGATAAAATGACATTCAACAACTGAAACTAAAAAAAAACATTTTTATTTATTATAATAAAAATAAATAAATAATAAATATTTAATAAATGTTCATTTTATTATTGTTGTACATTCAGTAATGTAATGTAATAATGTTATGTTAACCAAATTATGTAATAATGCTAACCAAATATTATAAAAATAATTATAAATATCGTATAAAATCTATATTATATCAATTTTAAAAAATTAAGATAAATTTCATATATATTAAGTATTTTTAACAATGAATCTCCGGGTGAAGCCAGGATTCAGCTAGTTATAACATATTTATATTATAATTATCACATTATAAAATTAAATACAACAAATCGAAATTTTGTATTTAATATTTTTCAAGATTAAATTATATAATTATTATAAATTCCATTATATACATTATATATATATAATTATACTTTATAAAGGAATTAATTTTTGCATTAAAAAGAGAAATTTTCGAAATTCAGAAATTGGTCTTTAAAAATTCGAAAAATTTAAGCGACGATTTATATGAAAAATAAATTTGAAAATTCGAAATTTCGTAAAAAATGTTTGATTTGAAGATTGGAGGATTCGTAACCGCGTGAATTCCGGTACGCTGATTCACAGGAAAGTAACGCGTTTATATATGCGAACAGGATTGTGCGTCGTGTACGATGCTGACGACAAGCGAAATCGGTTCGGTTCGACGCTCTCGTTTCAATCGCACAAATGCCATCGCGTCGCATTTCACGCGCGGACGAATCGTAGACAAATCATTATGTTTTTCTTCGTGCATCCTACACAAGGAGATATCGAGCTCTGGAAAGTTGAAGATGTTCGGCAGGAGAAAAAAAACATCGAGAAAAGAGACTGATATGGACTTGCGAGAAGATCGTCGACTCAAGATAAACGTGCAATGTAAATTTAGCTTGAAATGCTAGTTATGCAATTTTTTTCTTACTTTCCGGCTGAAGTTTAAGATGATTTAGTAACACTTTTGAGATGCTGTTTATGTTTACGTTTTTATGTTGGTTTAAGTTTGTGTAAAAGTTTTATGAAAGTTTTCAGTAAAAAAGTTTGCCACTTTGCTTTTATTAAGTTTTTCTTTGTATAATTTGTAAACTGAAAGCAATTTTAATAAAATGCAATATAATGGTAGCAGTTTTATCGTAGCGATTAATTTGAGCCGTTGTAATAGAAATATTGTCGATAGTACATTCAAACTTAATTATAATTAAAATGAATAATCAAGTTGATATTTACTTGTCGATATTGCAAAAAACTTATTACAGTTCATCATTTATTTTCATTTTTTTAATATGAGCGATATTTTTTTATCTGCTTGAAAGCTAAGTATAATTAACGGATAAATAACTTTGCATTAACAAAATTTATTGTACCTAATTAACATTTTAATGTAAATGCAAAAATTTTAAATATATGTATACACAATTCTTTAAAAGCAAGTTGAATTATTCAAAACATAGCAACATTATAATCACTGCCAAGCAATTTATATTTATATTTTGTAATTTAACATTTAAAAACTAATATATACAATAATATAATTAATGGAGCAATGATCATCTATGTACTTCATCAATAATATTTTTAATCGAATTATCTTTCCTCCAAAAATGTATCTCATTCTCTTCTATGCATTTAACTTTGAATTAATTAAATCAGATTTCAGATGCAATTTTCACGTATTCTCATTAATGTTATTTGTAATTAAATACTAACGTTACGTTCATGTATTTTTTAATTTTCTCTTCTTGAATGCATTTCGACAATTTTTGTCGTAATATCAGAATCACGTTTTTATTAGATAACAGAACGTTATAAAGTAAACGAATACAAATTAGCCAATAGAGAAAATTTAAGGAATTATTATTTCATTATTAACAACTGTACCATGAAAAGTATCTTCGTAAATTCAGTTAATTGCAAAAATATTTGTTATTGTAAAAGTTGTAATTAAATTGTAAAGTAATGGAATTATTTTGTATAAGTTTAATGAATATACAAATGAAATAAACAGAATTTCAAAAATATTGCATTTTTACAAAATAAATACTTTATTTAAATCGTTAAAATAATTAAAGATTAACTAATGGAAATAACACCATAGTAATATTTTAATTTTAAATTTATATCAAAGTTGTACTTTTGAACTTTACTAGCAAATATATTTCGTATCTTTAAATGAATGTTGAATCAATAACGATAAAATTGTTAAAATGTCAGAGATAACAATAATCAGGATAATTTCATTAATACATTTTATATAAGAGTTTTTTTCTCATTAGTATGAAAACTGAATTTCAAGCAACGATTGGACGATACTCAACATTAATGTTCCGAACGGGTCATTTTGCAAACGTTTTGGGGAACAGGGGGGGGGGGGTTAGAAAAAAGTTTA
>JABFPJ010003165.1:0-16929 GCA_022817425.1 Gryon sp. ZL-2020 | reverse complement strand
TAAGAAGTATGTATAACTGTTATAACTAGCAAGATTAACAAGATTAACAAAACTAACGAAACTAACAAAACCGTATTTGTGCATGTTTATGTTTCTTTGTTACTAATTTTTGTTAGGTTTTAGTTTCTATTATCTTAAGATCTAAAGCTAGCTAATGTACTTAACCATGTTAGTTAATAAATTAAATTTTATTATAGATTCACTCCCCAAGTTGCAGATTTTTCAAATAAAATTAGCGAATGTACTTGACCATATTTATTGATATCAATACCTTATATTGATACATATTACCCATAATACGCGGGAAACTTTTCACAATAGTTACAACCTACCTTTTTATATAAATTTAGTAAACCAATTTATTCATTCAAAAATTAAATTTCATAACTATAAAATTTGGTTTAAAAATAGTTATTATAATCTGGACAACCAAAATTTCAAAATTATTTTACATTGAATTAATTTAAATTCTAGAAATATTTACAAAATGATTCATTTCCCATTCATTTGTGATTCGAAATTTCCCTTTTACCTATTTACCTATTTCTTGTAATTCCATATGAATTCAAATTAAATTAAAAATGAATTTTTCAGTTTCAAATTAACTTTATTTGAACTGCACATAATTGACGAAAAATACTTCAATAACAATATAAATATAATTAATATTTCACTCACAATAATTTCACATTTAATTCTTAATTACTTGGGGATATGTTATTAATTTATATCTGTGACGACGCGCCATTACCAGTTAAGTGACAAAATTGTAAAAAATAAATTAGTCTGATAAAAGTGTTTCATAAGAGCCATATTTTAATATAATAATGAAATCTGTCGATTCAGTTAATGTTTATACGTCGAAAAACACAAAACCCTATACATTTATGTGACGGATACGTGCCATACACAGTTCAGTGACATAATTCATCAGGAAGTATCTTCTTTTTTAAAAAATGAATACAAAATTAGTCTTATTATTTTATTTATTTTTTAATTATGAGAATTTCAATATTAAGAAATATAATTTAAAATATTTGTTTAGATTTAATAATTTATTTGCTATCATCTTCATAAGATTGATATCTATAAATAATCAACATCTACATCTATCTAAATTTCGATGTCTGTTAAGCTTAAAAATAAGTAAAATTGAAATTAAATTTTTATCGAAGACGCGCCATAAGCAGTTAAGTGATTTTCAAATAAAAACGATTAATATTGCATTTGAATACATAAATATCAAGAGACACGGTAGTTTCTCTGGTCAAGTACAAAAAAAACGATCGTTTTTGTGCGGCCAGCACTACCGTGTGGGATGTTTATAGGATACTTATGGGATACGTATGAGACGTTTATGGGAAACTTATGGGAAGCTAAAGGGAAGCTTATGGGAAGCTTATGGAGGGCTTATGGGAAGTTAATTGGACGATGATGGAATCTAATGAGCTTATAAACAATGTATTGACAGTTTTTGGAATGCATATGAGACCTTAATGTAAATGAATAATAAATACATCATTCTTTTATAAATTAATAAAAAAATAAGCTGATATAAAACCAAACATTCAGATAAACTGAAAAGTAAAGGCCAAGTATACAAAAATCTAAAAATTAAGAAGCAATGACGTATAAAACATATTTAATTTTCTGAATTGAACAAATTTTTATATCAATATAAATATAATTGATATTTCGTTCACAATAATTTCACATATATTTCACGTTTATTTTATATCGAAATGAAAGGGAATATATTGAAGAAACCGATTGAACATCAGATATGTATACCATAAAAAATGATTGTATACTACAAACAATATTATTTTTATAAACCGCTGGTTTAAATCCAGCGTCGTAGATAGTTAATTTATTTTCGTGTTCCAAGACTTGTAAAGTACCAGAGCAAGGAAAAGTAAATGAAAACACCAATATATGTAAAATAAAGGCTCTATTGTTAAAGGCAGCTGAAAGTAAAAAAATATAACTTTTCTAAACCATTTAAGTATGTGATGTTTATATTTATTATATTTATAGTAAATTATTAATTGGAAATAATAATAATCTTTTTAATGTAGAATTTTAAGGCATTTCACATTTTCTTTTCAGGCACGTGTTTTAATAATGTTGTAGTTTGTAATTTCGTTAAATTTCATCCAAAATTAACTTTCTTTTTTTTTAATTTGTTCAGAATGAACCAAATTTTTTGATTTTGATGCGAAATCAATAGATTTATTTGGCGAATTTTGCAGAAAAGTGCAATTAAAGTTGATGCATTTTTTACATTTATTTGGTTATATTTACAGGGCTAAAAGGTAAAAAAATGTCACGTGTAACAATAATTGCGTTTCACATATCGAAAGAGGAAGAATTCACCTTTAATTTAAAAAAAAGAAAGTTAATTTTCGTTGATTTTTAAGAAAGTTACGGCCTTTTGAAAATTAGCAATTTTTGGGTGGAAAAAGTGATGCGTTTTTTTGCGACCAGTGTATTTTTGCATATATTTCGAAATATATTTTGTTCCGTTAGGGTAATGTACTTAACCATGTTAGTTAATAAATTAGATTTTACTGTAGATTCACTCTTCAAAATGAAGATTCTTCAAATAAGATTTGCAAATGTACTTGCCCATATTTATTGATATCAGTACCTTATATTCAGAAAAATGTTAGTGATTAATGATTTTCCAATTAATGAAACCATTATTATGGTTTTCTTTTTTTTTAATTTTAAAAATTATTTTCCAATTTTACATAAATAAAGTTTGAATTAAAATTAGATTTTACTTCAGATTCATTTTTTGAATTCAGAAAGTTAAATATGTATCATTATTATGTAATAATTTGTTGTATAATAATACCTTTTAAAGCAAAAGATTGATCATGTTCGATAACAGTAAATGTATCTGAACATTGATACGAGCTTAGGTTGGAGAAAAATAAGAAGAAGAAGAAAACGACGTTTGCCAAAAATGTGTCGATGTTTGAGTCTCCATATCTCAGCGAATAATGAACCAAAATCAAAAAAAATTTTTCTTTACTCGATGGGTAAACTCGTTAGTTTGCCCGCTCTCGTAAGGAAAAGAAGCGTACTCAATTCGTGAGCTCAGGAGATACTTCTCTCATTTGTGAGCATGGCAACATTCCCTTCGCTCGTGTTGCCATCCTGTTCACGCGTGGGAGAACTTATCTCCTGAGCTCACTAGTTAAGTAATATACTATTGTTATTTTCATCTACTCGATGGAGGCTATACAATGAAACAAAATAAAAAACAAACTTTTAATTTTTTATATCTGTTCTTTAATGTCAAAAACATATGCATATCTACATATGCAGTGTGAATTGTTTTCATTACGTGCAAAAGCATTTTTATTCCTTTTATTTTAAAATATTTCACATTTTGTCGCAAATCGGACAAGGAGTCAACTCCTCCAATAAGAAGCACCTACCCGAGTTATGGTTTAATAATAGGTTTAATATACACAATTTAGTAAGGCAGCGTTTGGACGTAAATAATGAAAGCGACTAATGTGAAAATTGTACTTTGGACCAAATAAATGAGCAGGATAATCGTGAGTATACGGAAAGCAAAATTATATGTAACCAGTTAGCTTGCACAGGTAATACTGCAAGTACCGAGGTATCATTCGTACAAACATACGACAGGAAAAATGCACATATGACATCACAACATTTGTATCGCGAAGTAATTCGAAATTAATGTCCGGGCTATGATTCTTAATGTCTAGAAGATTGAATAAAGCGATTTTTTCTTATGCTCAAAACAATAATGTCCACGTTAAAGAATCTTAGTAATTTAAGCAAAAACACAAAGTTTATTAAGCAAAACTCGTACTTTCTTCTGTCAAGAAAGTTTATTCTTGAGCGCCATCTCATTCGCGGAGTAACAATTACATGCGTCTTTCACATAACCTGCAACTGGTCGAATACTCTTTTATGTATATTATTCGAAATCTTATTTTTATTTTATTTCGTAAAAAATCGAAATTATTTGCAAAAAATGGTATACAGTAGGATTTCATCAACATGTTCATTCGTTTTTAATTAAACACACCACTGAATGATTAAGCTTTACCGTTGAAAACCAATTTAATTAATGTACATTCAATTATGTATAACTTAATGTTATAAATGTTGATAAACGATTCAATAAAAAGTTAGTAAAATGTAAGATATTCTTTATTCTGTATACGATACTAAATATTTCTGTATATTTCAGTAAAAAAAGAAAATATTTTATAAGACATTTGTTTTCCCAACCTGCTGTATAAGTTAAATGAAATATGCATTGTTCTTGTTTGCATTGTCATTCTTTAATATATTTTTTAATACAATACAGAGTATAAAATTTTAGTGCAAATTATTAAATATTAATTAAAGAAATATGTTTCTAAATTAATAGTTATTTTTTAAGTTTTCAAATTATTTTTAAAAAAGTTATAATATTTTCATTATTATAATTCAACATTTACAATATTTTGAAAATATATTTATATTCACTATTCAAAAAATAATATTTATTATACTATATTTATTATAATAATATTTATTTCATTATATATTACAGTTTATTATAATATAATGCGTTTAGATTATTTAATGAAATAAGTTTTTTAATAAAATATGTATAGATGTATTATTATCAAATTTTCTTTACTCAAAATTCATTTATCTTCGACTAAGAAAAAGCAGTATAGTGTCAAACCTACACTTTCTGGACGTAAGAAGTTATTCCTACAGACATTATTACTTATATCAAGAAACTATATTCTTAACTAAAAATTAAAACCAAAATAATGTCTTGAAGTAAGAAACTTTTTCTTCGCACAAGAAAGCCTTGCTGTGAGTGCAATGATATTAAAAATTGCGGGCTCATAGATTATTTAAAATTTTTCACAAAAGTGCAAAATATATTTTAGCATGAATTACGCATATTGTGTCCCCTAGAGATAACATTTCTCAAAACATAAAAATATTCATGTTTCGTATGTATACTGTAAATGGAACAAAGAAAAAATGGCATGGAAACTAACATTTACCAATTTCGATTTGCCAGAAACATATGTAACGATAACATCAACACGAGTAAAGGACTGTAGATATAATATCAAGAATGCTACAACTGATGTAGAACCAGTACAAGAACATAAAACGTCAGATATTGGAAGATAATCTTTAAAAGATGCACTCGAGCCGTTAAAAAATATTAAAAAACACTACTTTGTACGAAAGAAGTTGGCATTTATTCTTTTTCGACAAGTGACATCAAAACAGAAGAGGTTTGAGATAATATGAAATTGTATGAAAAAATCAGAGATTTTTGCTTAATGAATTTAACATTGTCTGTTCATTGTCTCTTGCATGTCCACGCGTAAACGAAAACTGTTGTAATACATGCACATTGCACGTATAACAGAGGAACTTCTTGGAGATGTATATGTATATTTTACTCCACTGGAATTTCCTGAAACAATCGCGGTCATCCAATCTACTGGAGTTAGACACTATTACACTCAGCTGTGAATGGAATTAATATGGAAAATGGACATCATATCGTATGTCAAACGGACGTATGACATTGCAGTTGGTAAAATTGAAAAGATATCTGATATAACGATTATTTACAAATGCTGTGCACACAATGTAAGAAGGATGAAAAAAATGAGAAAAAAACGTACAAAAATCTCAGAGTAATACAATTCGTTATGACCTGTTTGAAATTAAACATAGTCAGTAAATCTATTACAGAAGTGGGCCAAATTTTTGAAATTCTAATGACAGACCTAATAACAAAAAACTACAATCAAAGTAATATTTGTTTTGACACTATCAGAGATTTGGCTCATATTATAGAAATCGAATTTCAAGGACTTGATGATAGTAAGGAACCAACAAACGTAAATAAAATACCTGAAGAACATTTTCAATATTCTAGTTTGTGTATGGAATCAAAATTTCATGACCATTACAGATTAAAATTGACTTCGAGTGAGTTGAAGTTTGGTAACGAAGTTGATGACTTGATGATGATAATGTTGCCATTGATGAGAACTTGATGTTTTCTCCAGTCATAGTAAAAATCATCATAAAAATATTTATGGCGTTTTTACCTTTGTGGTCAGGTATTATTTTGAACAAACAACTACAGGACGTTAACAGACAAAGCGATACTTACATCGAAATGTACTTCAACACCATCAAAAACAAAGTCATTGAAGGTAAGAAAAAACTTTATCCGATTTTTGTTCTCCAACAATTACGAGAATATAATGAAAGTTTAATAGCAACATTAAATTCAAATGTGCAGTTGACTTCAAATACACGAAGATGAAAGCTGCGACAAGAAAAGGCTAAGTTCCGAACCACAAAAATAACGCGATTGGATGAAAAACGTAATGATTTAGATGTTACAGAGCAATGGCAAAGAAAGTCTTTTACAAATAAAAGAAAATTATACGCATTTTCATTGGCCAAAATATGTAAGAATAAAAAAACCATTATGGAGAAGCAACCAACGATTGACATATCAGATTAGGATTCCGCAATCAAAGAAATTGCTTTTTCTACTAATGATAACATTGTTTATCTTGGTTCAGTACCTCATTTATTCGAAAACATTGCTCGAAATGCAATTCAGACAATGATTTTATGTGGTTCAGATTCATAAAGTGACGAATCGCAACATAAATATGCATTAAACAATGGACTGTTTATTGCATCCAGAATACTACTTTGGAATATCAGAAAAAAACTTAACTATAGCTTTATTGGGTATTGATGATAAATATGTAGGCATCATTCCAGATCCCGAGATAAGAATCTGCAGTTTGGACTTTCAAAAGTTGAAACCAGGTGCTTGGATAGATCGGTCACTTCTACATACATATATATTGATACATATTAAAGAGTGGACTAACATTCTAGCAGTACCAATTGTATCATCTTTCCGCATATTTGCTCAAAGATACAATTACGAACGCAACACTAGATGGTTACAAACTGTAAAAAAGAAACACTCGGAAATAATGAATAAGATCTTGTTTCCATGCTTATATCAGTCTCGTTTCTGTTTGCTCGTTGTCAATCTTGAAGATAAAAGAGTATGCATGTTGACTCAACAATAGGAAAGTCAGATTAACAGAGAGCGATTAAGAGATTACAGCAGTTTATAACTGATAGTAGTGTGATTATAAGTTCTTCGTTCCTCTTGCAGAGATAAAATGGACAATAACAAATTATTTTGAAGAACGTCCATACCGAACCGACAGATGTAGCTGTGGTATATACTATATATATTTCACGAAATGTCTGGCAAAAGGAATACCACTTGATTTAAACCTTGTTCCCAATGTAGAACGTATCGAGATTGCAATGGATATATTGCGAAATTCCGAAAACATGAAAGATGTATGCGCACACTGTTTTTTTAAATGTAATGTACTAATACAAAGTTACTACTGTTGCCGAAGTACTCTTAGGAGATGCATTGTGAAGGAGATGTATGTTTTGTGGTGTGCCATAGAGAACTTGTCAAAGTGCCATAGAGAACTTTGACAAGTTCTCTATGTCACACCAAGAACATGCTAAAATGCTGTTATTTGATATTGCAAACAGTAATAACCTGCTGCAAAGCTGTTATATTCCAGTGGGAACATTATTAACTTGCTTTTGGTTTCGAGGAGGAACTTAAAGTTCACTGGTGAGAAGGAGTCCAGAGTTGAGAAGTTTATCGAGAAACTCCTCCATTACTGCAGTGCTACCAGCCTGCCTGGTAGTAGAAAGCGAGCTCTTGGCTAGTATGCCCTTACTCCTTGACGGCCTTGCCAATCAATGGTACTGCCAGAATTGCCAACGTTTCACCGGTTGGGCTGATATTGTGGTCCTCTTTTGTCAAAGTTTTGTCAAAGGTTTAGTGGGGTACAGGATTTCCAACAGCGAATCCATGAGGATTCGCTGTTGGAAATCCTGTACCCCACACCGGGCGAGGGTGAGCTAATTTCAAATTTCTCCAAAATCTATAGGGACACATGAATTACGTGATTCCGCCCGTGATCCCTTAACAGCAGCTCGAGAGTTGGCCAAAAATTTATCTTCTTCACCATCTGTTCAAAGAGGTGGGGAATAAACGATTCCAGCTTCCGCCAAAGCAGACCATGCTACCGGAATTTGCTCCCTACCCAAAGCGAGTTGTAGTAGAACCACAGCGCCCGAAACGGATTCTGTGGCTGCACTGCATGACTACGACCCGATTACCGAGTTCTTCACCCCCAGCCAACCAAAAAACCATGCCCTGTACTTTAATTTATAAGTTAATGAACACGTAGTTAATGTTATATGATCTTAAAACTTGAAACGCGTTTTTTTCGGAATCAGAGTTTTTCTCGAAATTCTCGATCAGTTTATTCAAACTGGGCGGGATCGAAACTCCAAATCTACTCATTCCATCGTCCTAATTTTTTTTACAAATTAAACTACATAGAATCGATTGGAGCTTGTGCCACTTTCAGAGATTTTCATTGCAAATTTCCGTTTTTAATAACACATCAAAGTTTTTGAAAAAAAGATAAAAAATTGACATTTTCTTAAGATGGCTGCTTTTGTTAATTTTTTAAATTTTTACCTGGAAGTAGCATAGGGTCCAGAATAGGCTCCAGATAATTCCATCTACTTTAAGAATATACAAAATTGTTCAAAGATACGACGCAACGTGCGTGACATTGACGCTCAAAATGCGATGTAAGAACAATATTTCTTGTTGGAAAATAATATTTTTGGCGTATTTATAAATGTATAAAACAGCAAACAGCCAAAAAATTTCCAAAGTAACAAAACTTGGTGCAAACAATATATATGTTAAAATATATATGTTGTAGCGGTTAATACTTAAATATTATAAAAATGGTTCGCGCCAAATTTTTTTATTTTTCTTCGAAACTAACAAAACAAACAAGTTTCTTATAAGAGTTCCATTACGATATTAGCATTAGCGTCCCGTTAGCATTAAACATCCTATAAACATCCTATAAACATCCTATGATATCCCACAATCATCCCATAAGCATCCCAAAAACATCCCAAAATCTTCCCACAAGCTTCTCATAAGCATCTCATTAGAATCCCATAAGCATCCCATAATCATCTCATATGCGTACCATAATCATCCCATAAGCTTCTTATAAGCTTCCCATAAGCATCCCATAAGCTTCCCACAAGCTTCTCATAAGCATCTTATTATAATCTCATAAGCATCCCATAAGCCTCCCACAAGCTTCTCATAAGCATTCCATAAGCATACCATAACCGTCGCATTAGAATCCCATAAGCATTCCATATGCATCCGATAAGCATCCCATAAGCTTCCCATAAGCATTCTATTAACATTTCATAAACATCCCATAATTATCTCATAATCATCCCTTAAGCATGCCATATAGGTACCATAAGCATCCTGTAAGCTTATAATAAGCTACCGATAAGCTTTCCATAAGCTACCTATAAGCATCTCATATGAATTCATTAACATCCTATAAGCTTCCCACATGCATTTCTTAAACATCGCATGAACATATCAAAATCATCCCATAATCATTCCATAAACATCACATAATCATCCCACAAGCATCCTATTAGTATCCCATAAGCTTCCCATAAGTTTTCCATAAGCTTCCCGTAAGCATCTCATTAAAATCCCACAATCAATGAGAATCTCATAAGCATCCCCTAAGCATTCCATAAGCTTCCCATAAGCTTTTCATAAGGTTCTTATAAGCATTCCGTATGCTTGCTATAATCATCCCATCAGCATCCCATAAGCTTCCCATAAGCTTTCAATGAGCTTCCGATAAGCTTCCAAAAAGCTTCCGATAAGCTTCCAAAAAGAAGCGTCCCATAATTATTCCATAAGCTTTCCATAATCATCCCATGAGCTTTCGATAAGCTTATCATTTGCTTCCCATAATTTGCTGTAGCAATGTTTGTTCCTAGTTTTGGCGTTAGTAGGTTAGTTATACCATATAATAGTTATGCCATAACGGGTTCACAAATACACTGTACTATCATATAATAACCGTATTAGTATAAATAAACTGCAAAATAAGTGATAGCCTTATTTGGCCACGTTTTGCTCTCATTAACTGTTTGTCCATAACTATGCCATAAGAGGCTTATGAATAAGCTGTTATGATGTAAAAATTTTTATTAAAAGTATAATAATACCTTTTGAAGCAAAATATTGATTACGGTGCTGCCAGTCAGCACAAAAACAAATGCAATTTTTTCAATTGAATTAATCACAACAAAGAGTTTCATGTTAAAGCAAAGTGGCATGTTTTTCACGACGTTATACGGCAAAAACGTGTGTGACGGAGTCAGTGGCACCATAAAACGGAATGCGTGGAGAAAGAGTATGCAAAGAACTAGGACTGTGACGATAACCGATGCTCACATGTTATTTCTTTGAGCGAAAGACTTTTTCCAAGAATCTATGTCGTTTGAGTACGTGTCAAAAATAGAGCATGAGAAAGAAGCGATATTGTTATATTTGAGCAATTTTCTCATAAATCGTTTTAATAGATATATCGGAGTAACAGTGTTTTTTAATTTACTAGACATTATACGCATTCCGCGCGTCACTTTAACTGGAGTGTTATTAGATTCTTTAATTTAAAATACATTCTTTCTACATCTGAATAAGTCAAAATCCACACACAGAGCTCAATTAATATAAAAATTTATGTTTAAAATTGAAATTGTACTGAAAGTTCATTAGTATAGGGACAAATGCAAAATTTCGCGACGAATTACTGAACTTTTCAATGAAATATTGAATATTCATGAATATTTCCTGAACAATTGTCGGACTTTATATTGTATATTAAATTTTTTAGACAAAAAATAAAAAATAAAAATATTTTTAATTGACAATTCAAAGGGATCAGTTTTTGATAATTTGCAAAATTCCCACCATTTCTTAAGACCACAATTATATTGTTTCCAAGAACTGTTAGTTATTGAACTTAACATAATATCTACTCCGAATTCAACCGAACATTCAACCGAATATTCATAGTGCGGGATGAACATTTGGCCGAATATTTATAGTGCCAAAGAAAACTTGGCTGAATATTTAGAGCGCAAAATTACCACATAAGACATCCTAAACACTTCATCGAATGTTCATAGCGCTGAATTACTGAAAATCTAAACATAAAAATGACTGTTTTATCTTAAGACGTATTTACAAATAACATATAGAAGCATATCTGAATGAAAATATTCAGTGACATGATTATTTAAATTTATGTAGACAATAAATTCTTTAATGTTTATATCGAGATATACACCAGCATTATGACAACCAAAAAGGATATAAACAGTCCACCCAATTTTCCAGCGGAGTTCTGAGCAAGAGGATTATACTAACCTCATTGCTGAGCTCGCAAAATTTAATGAGGATAAGTGTTTTAACTTTCTTAAAATGTTTCCAAATATATTCGACAATTTGCATTCCAGAGTGGGTTTACGATTCTAACGTAATACAAAATAATAATGTAATTTTATCCATACATATTATATTAAACATTAGCGAAAGCCCCGGCTTCGCTCGGGCAAAACCCTGTAATCCCTTCTCTATCATTGTGTATGAGTCTCGACTAACTCCCTAGTTCCACCAGAGATACTTCTATGGACCCTCTATGGGCTCCCTATGGACGCCCAATGAACCCCCCCCCCCTTTTTACCCCTGCGATCTGCCTATGACTTCCTTATGGCATCCCTTTAATACTCCCTTGCCCTCGAAGTGATGAAGCTATGACATAAAATTTTTTTTTTCTAAACATCAAATGTATACACCGCAAATGTATATAGCCCATGACAATGTGCAGTATCAACACTGTATACTCTTACAATTTCTGTTTGTCTGCCTGTTTGTTTGTCTAAACAGACAAACAGGCAAACAAACAGACAAACTTAGATTGAAATTTATATATTAGTAGGATAGGATTTTATAAATTTAATGCACATTTGATCAGTCGACTGATCAAATGTGCGTTTATGTAGGGCGAAGTCGACTGATGCAAAAAAAATCTCCTCCCCTTAACGACGATCCTCTCTTATTACGACCTCCCCCTATGACGAACCCCCATATTACAACCCCTTTTATAAAAATGTTTGTAAGAAAATTTTTTAGATGGAAATTAAATTTTATATAGCCGACGACACTCAGCAAATGTTGAATAATATACCCTCAAAATTTTGGTCAAATCGGTTTGGTAGAATTTGCGTGATAAGGTAACAGAAAAACAGACAGACAAACAGACAGACAAACAGACAGAGAAACAGACAGACAAACAGACAGGCAGACAGACAAACAGACAGTCAAACATAGATTGAAATTTATATATTAGTAGGATTAAAACTCATATCTGAAAGTTCAAAGTCCAAATTTTGAAAATCCGAATGCAAGGCCCAAAATCCAAAATATAAAATCTTAAACTTAAGCTTTCTTAATCAAAAATACAAACTCCAAAATTTAAAGTCCAAAATGCCAAATCAGAAATACAAAATTTTATTGCAGATAATACATGGCGAGTGGTAATTACATGAAATCTCTTTCATACGCGTTTGGCATACCTGTCAGCACAGTTTCCGGTATTAATTATGAAACGTGTCTGTCAATTTCGGTTGCGCAGAAGAGCGAGTTCTTGTCTTATCGAACTACGGACGATATGCTCAAAATTGTAAGAGAGTTCGACAAGAAGTGGAACATGTCTCCTCATTGTACTGGGGCATTGGACGGAAAACATATTTTTGTTACTCGGGGAGGGAAAATGCCATTTTCCTAGGGAGATTTAGGAAAATAGCTTTTTTCCCTCCCTCGTAACGAAAAATATAGTACGCAACATGGGAGATGATCGGAAATCATCTTGTTGCGTAATGTACTATTGCGTTCAGGTATGTATCATTTATAAATTGTGATATGCGGTTTTTATTAATTTTCTGCTGTGATGTGATGTTTGGTGTTCAATCAATCAATTATTAACGAATAAATTGAATGTTGCAGGCTTTTGCGAATAGCTGCTCTGAAAACTATAATTATAAGGGGCATCATAGCATTGATTTACTAGTTTGTTGTGATGCAAATTGCTAAATCACCTTGGTGGATGTTGGCGCGGTAGGACGTAATTCCGATGCTGGAACTTTTCGAGTGTCAGAAATGAGAAAAGCCTAAGAAAATGGTGCTTTATCTTTGCCGCTGCCAGTAAAACTGTCGAAAGACAGTCCAGATATTCTATATTTTATTTTTACCCACGTAGTGTTCCCTATAAAAAACTAGTTGATGCGGCCATATCCGCGTAGAAATGTTGGAAATTTACCGACAGATAAAGCTATCTTCAATTACAGATTGTCGTGCGCGGATTACAGATTGTACCCAAGGTTTTATCCCGTATTCTTAGAAGGCCCATCATAGCCTACTAAAGATACGGCGGTAGCCATTACGTTAAGTCATGTAGTTCTACACAATTATTGGCTGAGTGAAAAACCTCAGGCTATGAATTATAATCGCAGGTAAACTTTTGTGTGATGTGTAATGTGATGTGTGATGTGACGTGTGATGTAACGTGTGATGTGATGTTTGGTGTCGCATCAATTATTACCGAACAAATTGAATTTTGCAGGCCTTTGCGAATAGCGGCTCTAGAAAAAGAATTTTCTGTCAAATTTAAACGTTTCCACTTTTTGTTTATGCTCTGTATAATAGGAGGTATCATATATATGCGTTCGTTACTATTGATGCTATACGGTTAGCTTACGAATTGATGGATAAACTTAGAAATTATAATTAAAAATGAAATATTTGTTAACTAAACAGTTGATTTATGTATGCAAAATTGTTTTAAGAAATTTGTTGTTAAAAAATTGCTTTATATAAGAAAATTAAGAAATAAGTTTGAGACAGATAATGGTAGTTGAGTAGATGAATGTTTCTCATCGTTACAACGTTGAAAATCATATAATTTTAATTACATATTCAATTAGCAACTCCAAGTAAATGTTTTCTGAAACACTAAATTAGAGATTTCAATTAAGAACTTTTTATAACAATAAAGTACAAAATACAGAGTATGAAATAAATCTAGTTTTACCTATTGAAATTTAATACAATATATAATATTTATATATATATATAAATTTAATTTAATATATAAGTCATATTATATAAATAATATTATTTATTAAGTCCATAAGTTGTGACAAGAGTGTTGCTGTCAGACATTTATCAATTGGAAAAGTTAATGAATTTCAGGAAACGTGAGAGCGATCCGTGACATAACGATAAAGAGTAATGTAAATAGTGTACATTAATTAAGCGAGAATGTTTATTGTCCTCTTTAATAAAAGCTGTGGCATGCGGAATTAAGCTGTTTATCGAATATTTAATGTTAAAATAAAGGTTGTGATCGCTCAAAGAGCTGAGTGAAAGCTCAGGAGTGACCGAATGTTAATACATTTTAAATAGCGATGTTAAAAATTGGTTGCAATTGTGAAGGCGTCGCTGAAAAATGTTGAGAAAAATTGCGATGAGAATCAGTCACGCCATGATTTTGCGTGATTTGAAAAATATCTGCGTAGTTCTTATAGTTTTTGTGATTAAGGATAAGCATAATAGTTTTTACAAAAGAGAATTTGTAACATTGAATTGAATTAAATTTCTTTATTTTTAATTGGCGTATTTATTTCAGAGTCAAGTGTAAAATGAAGTGTATCCAACATATAAATAGTCATTAGCATATATGCCTGGTCTTTTTTAGTAAGTGTTAGTAAGTGTCATCCTTGTTTAACATATAACGTAACGAACGGTTAAACAAAGATCACATCCTGATAAAGACCAGGCATATATCGACGGTTCCTTAAACACATTTCAAATTTTCATTCTAAAATTACCGATTTCAAATTTTCATTCTAAAAAGGAACATTATGTCAGCCGAAAATCTTTCCGAAATATTAATGATTCGAAAAGATTTATATATAATCGAACCTAACGAAACTATCGGAACAATTGAAACGAAGAAGAATGTTTAACAAAACTAGCAAGATTAACAAGATTAACAAGATTAACAAAACTAATGAAACTAACAAAATCTAATTTTCGCATGATGTTTAGATTGTATATATTTTTTTAATTACATATTTCCACTTGGCTCTTTACATGATTGCATATCTGTTTAATGTAGAATTTTAAAGCATTTCACTTTTTCTTTTTCGGCATTAACTCATAACTAATGAAACTAAGAAGAATATATAACAAAACTAGCAATTTTGGAGTTTAAGGTTATTTTTGTTAGGTCTTAGTTTATTGGTAACTTGGCCCCTTTACATAATCTCGCATCTCTTTGATGTAGAGTTTTAAGATATAATTTTAAGATATTTTAGATTTTTTAATATAGAGATTTAAGACACTATTTATGTAATTTATTTGGATAGTTTAAGGAACTTAGAGCTTAAAAACATCCTTTTGAGATTCAATTTATCAATCAACTTGGCTCATTACATGATTTCATATCTTTTTAATGTAGAATTTTAACGCATTTTACATTTTTTTTCAGGCATGTGTTTTAATAATTTTAGAGTTTAGATTTCCATTATTTTGGAAGTCTAAAGTTAGCTAATGTACTTATAACCATGTTAGTTAATGAATTAGATCTTATTGTAGATTCACTCCTCAAATTGAAGAACTTTCAAGTAAAATTTGCAAATTTAAATCATATTTATTGATATCAGTAACTTATATTGAGAAACATTTTAGTGATTAGTGATATTATTATGTTTTTCTTTTTTTCACATTTTTAAGATTATTTTCCAATTTTACTAAAATGAAGTTTGAATTAAAATTAGATTTTACTTTAGATTCATCTTTTGAATTCAGAAAATACGTTTTATACGTCACTGCTCCTTAATTTTTAGATTTTTTTGTACTTGGCCTTTACTTTTCAATTTATCTGATAATAATTTTTTTCTCTAAGTGATAGATACAATTATAAAAGGCAATATTTTTAGTATGATTTCAGTTCCTACTTTACATATTTCATCAACTTTTTACATTAAGAAATATAAAACAATTTATTCCAATGAAATATAAATATACTTATTTTTAATATTGAAATATTAAATTTTACATTAAACATATGCTACAAATTGTGAGGGTATATGGATAGCCGAATAAACAACACGCGGAGTAAATTAATAAAATACTTTTATTATAACGTCGCTGACGGTCGTGTTGACGGTACAAAATAGACTGAGTTTAAAATGTACGAAAACGAAATAATACAGAAAAGAAAACATTTGGGGAAAACAGATTAGACAACTTAATATATATATGAAACCAAATTTAAATGAGTAATTAATTTCCAACACAAATAAAGCAATGAATATTTATTCTATGTATCTTTCATACGTTAAATTGTCTTACATAAAATAAATTATAATAATATGCTTCATTATTATTACTAGTAATAATAAATATTGCAATAATAATAAAGAAATTCAGAACGTTTTTGAAACAAACATTAATATTTCGGAAAGATTTTCGGCTGACATAGCTCAATTTTATATCACTTGTTTTTAATTGCAAGCATTTAGAGACTAAAAATTTGAAATCAATCGTTTTAGAATGCAATTTTCAAATGATTCATTTTAGAATGCAATTTCGAATTGTTCCTTTTTAGAATGAAAATTTAAGAACGGTCGTTTTAGAATGCAATTTTGAAATGTTTTTTTTCTTTACTCGGTGGGAAAAGCTAACGCTTTTCCCACCTCGTAAAGAAAAATATCGTACTTGCTTCGTGGAAAAAGTAGAGGCGTTCTCACTCGTGAGCATGGCAAGACTCGCTTCGCTCGTGTTGCCAT
>JABFPJ010003164.1:0-16930 GCA_022817425.1 Gryon sp. ZL-2020 | reverse complement strand
AAAATTAAGAAAACTAAGAAAATTAACAAAAATAATAAAATTGACAAAACTAAGAAAATTAAGAAAACTAAGAAAAAGTTACTAAAATACGAAAAGTAAGAAAACGAACAAAATTAACAAAACTAACCAAAAAATGAAAACTATGGAAAACTAATTAAAATAAGAAAACTAAGAAAATTAACAAAATGAAGAAAACTAAGAAAATTAATAAAATCAAGAAAGCTAAAAAAAGTAACTAAAATAATAAAAGTAAGAAAACTAACAAGACTAACTAAGATAAGAAAACTAAGAAAATTAATAAAATCAAGAAAGCTAAAAAAAGTAACTAAAATAATAAAAGTAAGAAAACTAACAAGACTAACTAAGATAAGAAACTAAGAAAGTTAAGAAAACTAACTTAAATAAGAAAATTAGAAAAAATAAATTTAAATGACTAAAAATTAAATGTATTTACTCATATTTTTAATATTGTGATTTAAATCAGATTTAAATCTGATTTCAATAAAACAAATCGATTTTTTTGATTTTTTGAAAAAAATCGTGATTTTTATCAACCCTACAAATTAAATAATCCTGCATTTCAGCCGAAATCAACTGCAAACACTGCCACGAGAGATTTGTAACTTGAGTTCGTTACAAATTCTATTAGTAGCGCACAACAGGTTAAAAACCTTGCCGGAGGATTTGGCCAGATTAAAACAGTTAGCTGAATTGGATGCAGGCTGTAACGAAATTAAGACGTTGCCACCTAGATTGAACGAACTAAAAGAACTTAGGATACTCAATCTAAGGAATAACTTGATCGAGCAATTACCTATAGGTAATATAACATTTGATTCAAAATCTTCGTAATAATAATAATAATAACGTAAATGGTTTTAGGATATACTGAATGAAGCAAACAATTAACACTAAAATAAGTTCAAATTTGTTCAAATATATTTGTTCATTATTCATTTTATTTCATTTACATTGCAGAACTTACGTACCTGAATCTCGTCAAACTGGACATCAGTTGTAATCGAATAAAAGAGTTACCCACCGAGTTAAGAGAAATGGAAGACCTTGCGGAACTTAAACTCTCGGACAATCCTCTTACTTCACCACCTGCCTCGGTATATCTTACATTCAACTTCATTCAGCAAAGTTTAACTAAAAAATAAAACAAAACTTATATTATCACTATATTGCTACTATATTAAATCTTCAAACATATATTGTCACTATATTTTCACTATATTGCATTTGTTTTTGAACATTTTACACATTTCTATATGTGAACAATATAGTGGCAATATAATGACAGTATAGCAGAAATGGCCAAATATAATTACTTAATTATTTATACTAAATGTGAAAAATATAATAATGCTTGAAAATTCTAAAAACGACTGACAAATTTGTTGTCATTTTGCATATCATAGTAATTCAATTTTACATATCAAAGTAATAGTTAATTGAAATTCAATTACTTTTCAATTATTTTTATAATTAAAATGATTATTTTTATCATTTTTCATCAATATCAACTACACTTTTCAACGTTAGTGATAAAAAATATCTTTTTATAACATGAATATATAAGTTTAAAATTAAAAATATTATTATTACTACAAATATTTAGTATAAATGCAATTAAATTGTTTTTACATTTGATTACATATTTTTTCGATTTTACAATCAAATTGTAAAATCGTCTAAGATATTGCGAATTTGTTTTAACTCCATAAAATTGGATAAATGGGTTAATTGAATAGTCAACTAAGATAAAATGATGATATTTTTAGCTGTGCATTCGCGGGCGAACACACATTTTCAAGTATTTAGAAAGACAGGCGCCGAAGCACGAGAAAAGCCGAGGAGGACGAACACGTCGAGGACCAATTGATGCATTACGTGGTGGTCACGCGACACTGGACTCTCGTTTACACAGACGACACAACGTCGACAGTGGATACAGCACCAGTGATGGTTTCGATAAACGATGGTCCCAAGAAATTCAGAGCGCGGTTAGTTATATCATCATTGTCGTCTCGTTACTTATTTATTTCTTTTTATCATCATTGTGAATTGACATACTTTTGAATGATTACATTTAAATTGATATATTTTAAAGTAGATTTTCGGTGATATTCTAAAGATGTTTGAAATCATTTTAGAATATTTCGGATTACTAGGGTAAGAATGAACATAATTTAAGCAAGTAATCATAATAGTAATGCTAATGATAATAATAACAATATTGATATATAAATTAGATAAGTAAATTTATCAACTCTATAATGAATGAATATTTTTTATTATCATTTTTATTTTAATACAAAAGTTAATTGGAAGATTAAAATTATTTCTTTGTAGACTCAATTAAAAGGTTTGTAATTAATAATTTTGATATGCATTTGATTTTGTGTGAAGTGTTGATGTTTATTTTTAATTTAACTTTAACCAAACGAAAAAGTTTAAGTTAAAGGTGGTTAAAGCAATGCAATGAAAGTTTAGAAAAAAAAAAAACATATTTTAGAAGCGTTAATTTAAAAACTTTCATTCAGTATCCATATTTAGAAATGCATTACAGGATTCATTAAAACATTAATTTTGATCTTTAAATAATTGCTTCACACATGTAATATCAAAACTTAAAATAAATATACTCTTTGCATAAGCATAATTGTTTAACATATTGGTAAAGATTTTATTTATCTTACTGAAACTTCGTTTTTACATTCTCAAATGCAATTATGATATTCGTTAAATCATTTACAAGGGTGCAATTTCAATCTTCTGACGTGCTTATCATTTTTTTCCTACTTTTAAACTGACTAATATTTGTGACAAAATTATTTGATGAATAAATTTTTGCTCAATTTTTAATTGTTTCTTTAATTATAAACCTTTTAATTTAACCAATCCTCCATTAATTTCGATTAAATTAAATGCATTTTTATGTATTGTATTTTAATATAAATATTTTCATGATTCTTGATAATAATATGCATACAATTCATTAAATTAATCATTAATTTAATATTATTATTGTTGTTATTATTATTAAGTGTTACAATTTCATTGTTCAACAAATAACATATCTCAAAGTCCAAAAGATTTTTTTTGTTTTTATTTCTTGCTTTTTTCTGATTATTATATTTATTTGACGTCAATTTAGACGCACGACGGTGATCGGCAAGCGTGGCGACAAGGTTGTTCTCCATTATCAATAACTCTCCCACACGATATATCATTAAATGGATCTTGTGGCAGTGGTACTTCTACACCAAGTACAATATCACCTGGAGATAATACCTCACTCGAGGATGAGCTTGGAAAAGTATATATTTGATTATATTAATTATGCTTTTAAAAACCATAAATATTTATTACTTAATTCAATTAAAACAATTAAATCGATTAAATTTTTTAGGCCATGAAATTACAAGATAGACTGGAAAAGAAGGTATTAGAAAGAAGTTCTTCAGCAAATGGCGATTCGAAAAGTCCACTATTAACAACTGGAAGATATACATCCGTAACACCACCTGGGTAAGGAATTTAGTATCATAGTATGATATTATTGAATAAAAATAATAATTCAAATGATAATTTATATTAATGCATTTACATTATTGTATAAATTGCAAAATTGCATATCAAATAAGTAGAAAATAGGGTTTCATTTCATTGTTTGCAGTCATTTGGAAAGCATGTCATTATCGATATCTACGTCCCATGCAACGACACATCCAGTTCAACCACTTCAACCAACAAATTCAAGTTTAACATCACAGATCAATGGCGATACAATTCAAACGTATAAGTAAGTGTGAAATATGCTAATAACATTAGAATTAAATTGGCAATTCGAAAGAAGAATTTGCGATTTATTTTCTTCTCTTACTTTATTATTTGTTTAATTTTATTATTTAATACTTAATCATTGAAATGCATAAATATACTACAAACAATTTGCTTTTAATTTCGCAGAGAATATAAAGAAGCGCAAAAACGACAAAGAGCCAATGAAATGTCGAATATATACCGAAATCGAGGTCAAGCGATGCCCTCTGGTTCTGAAAGCGGCAATTCTGAAACAGACGCTGGTCCAGCTGTTGGTTTGGCGAGCAAACAAATTTTTAGTGAGGATGTTGCGACGAAGCGACCGGTGCAAAAAGTCACGCCATCACGAGTTGGATACAGCAGTAGTTTAATTACAGCTGGTTCCGCAAATGGCTGTGGAGATGAACATCATTTAACGCGAAATGGCAGTGGTATGAACGAACAAACGTATAAGAAACCAAATTCTCCAGTGAAAACTTCGACGAGCATTCTTTCCACGCACTCGAGTCCTGGTCGAGTGATGCCCAGAGTCGTGAAAACCGCCCAGGGTTGGAATGCCAACTCAGATATTAATCTTTCAGAAAAGTATACGACGTTTACTATGAGAAGAGAATTTGAAAAAGCTAAGGAAGAAGCTGATCTTATTGACCAGCTTAGAAATGTAAGAATCTGATTTGGAGACGAAACTGAATAAACCTCCGAAGATGTATTAATTAAGAACATTGTCTTATTTTCTTGTTAGTTGTTTGTTTTGAGTGTTTTGGAACTTTTAAATGTAGTTATATTTCTTTGGAAGATAAAGGATCGAATATTTGTAATCGATTCTCTTATTATTATCTAACTTTCCTTGTTTTATTGATTCTCTAACTTTTAATATCAATGTACAATATCCTTTCTTCTCTTTTATTTAGTCTAATTTTGTGTTTGTGTCTAATTTTGTGTGTCTGAAAATGTTTGTATAATATGATTCTTTGTAAAAAGGAAAATAGATGCAAAATAAGAATTTCAATGTATATTCAAAAATTCCGATTACATTTTCGTGGTGTAATAAAATAAAATTAATATAATACAATTAATAAAAAATGCCAGAAAATACAATTAATATACAATTTAAAGAGCAATTCTCTCGCTGCTTTCAGGATTCAACGAATAAATCTTCTTAGTTTCAACTTTTCAGATCATTTGGGAGCAACCTAAATTTTATGGAATAAAAATACGATTTTCAATTATTATAATTTTCACGAAACGTAATTAATATTTTAACAATTTATTTCATTTTACATACTCATCGCCTTTTTTAACAAATTCACTGCTCAGCACAATTTTTAAAATCAACTTTTATTTATTCCTATAGTACTTAGTGTTTATATCATTCTTATTTGTATATTTTTTCCTATCACAAATAGTTACGTTGCTTTTAGTTATTTAAAAGTTGTACTTTTGTAGACAATTTTCTTTTAAATTATCATTACCATTATGCACGTTATTAAACTATAGATTAAGCAATTCTTTAAGAAAATAATTTTATTTTATTAATTTTTTTTCAAATGTCAGTGAAAATAAATCAATTTCTTAAAGAATCGCCTTAATTTTGCATTTAATTTCTTTTATTATTACAATCAAACAGACATGACAAAATATCTGAATGTATTGTATTTTGTATGTTTGTAGAACATTGAAACAAGATTAAAAATGGCTCTTCCGGAAGATCTAGCACCAGCTTTAACTGATGGAGTAGTTTTATGCCACTTAGTGAATCACGTCAGACCTCGATCAGTTTCTAGTATTCATGTTCCTTCGCCAGCTAATGTAAGAAATCTTTCAATTTTATTGTAATAATAAATGATGAATAATCATTAGAATAAACTTTAAACATTATTATGCAAATTGATTGTTAACTTTAAACGTAATTTTTAGCCTCATTTACCGATTCCACGTTGCCGGAAAAATGTGGAAAACTTCTTGGAAGCTTGTCGTGCGATTGGCGTTGATGAGGTCAGTATTATATTATAAAATACATTTTTAGTTATTTGCTTCCCATAATTTGCATGAATTAACATATTAAGTTAATCATAAAAACACTCATCAATTTCATAAATTATATGTTGTTTGCATTTTATGTTACATTAACTGATATATCATACATTAAGCATAAGCTTTTTTAACAATTAAACAAGTTAAATAAAATGCTGATAAGAAAACAATTAGCTTCTTTTTTCGAATTTGATAATTTGCATAATGAATTAATATTTTATAACATTTATTAAAATACTTTACAAGTACATTAGTTACATTGAATTATGGAGATTAAATTAAAAAAAATGTAAAATGTAAGTTTGGCAAAACTAAACAATCTTTAAATAAATTGAATTAAATTATTTGTTAACTGAATGAATGGAAAATAAATAAATTACTTAATTAGTAAATTAAATTCTCATGTTTCTATTCAAATATAACTTTTAATGTCAAAGATTACTTAGTTAATATATTTAAATAAAAAAAGGTTTTATTGCATATTTTATCGCATTTTACTCGTCTTTCGTACATTTAGAGAATATACATTCCATAAAATCCTACTATCCAAAGAGCACAAAATGTATTCATTTCATCACTAAAATCATTAATTGTAATCTAACAAAAACAATAAGATACGTTAAAATGTATATTTTGAAACAATACAAAATCAAGGTAAGCTTATAGCGGCGTCTTGCATCCAGCAACTACTAGTCAGTCCCTGTTTCGTCACGTGACTAATATCAAAGTTAAATAAGAAATAGTTGAATAATGTCAGTTTAGCTAAAATAATATATATCTATAATTTGTATATAAATTGTGTATAATAAAGTGTACAAAATGTTAAAAAACGCGAGCGATCGAAGGGTCGATCCATAATAGTTGCATGCGCCTTAGTCTGAATATCTTTGCTTTCGTGTTTTATCGCTTTATTACGTGAAAAATGAAGAAAAAAAATCATATAGTTAATGAGAGAGAATAACTGGAGAAAAGGGGAGAGAATGAGAGAGAGAAAGGGGATGAGGATAGTTATTCGACCCTGCTTTTGTTTGTTAGTTACGTTGATTGAAAGGTGTTTTGTAAAGATTTGATAATCCGTTAAATTTGGACAATTGGGACTGAGTAGTTGTGTTGTTGGTTGCAGGAGGTGTTGTTGGACGCGGATGCCATTATGGACATCGGTTACATGGACGCGTTTGGCCTGGAGGCTCTCGGCCGACTCGTTCGTCAGTTAGTCACACATGAACAGCATTGCATTGAAGAGCCAGGTCCTACATCCCATACAGTACAGGAGCGTCTCGTGTCTGCGATGCTTTTCGCTGCTTTCATAGCCACGCTGATGATGCTATACGCGTTCCCGATACCCGACTAAAAAGCCTACGCATTTTATCAACACGCGCGACCTCTCATTTGCACAATTTTACGCTCGTTTTAACTTGTTTCTGTGAACAAAAAGTTATGTTATAAATCATATATAACACTATACTCAGAATTATATATGAACAAAATGTAATAATTATATGAAGAAAAATACAAAAATATGATCTGTTGTGGCATAGCAAATTATATAAAATATCGTATGAAAACTTGTATGCAAAATCATATAGAAAATTATATGGAAAAGTATATGAAAGATTATTAAAAAATATTGAAAATTAAGATGTAAGAAACGCTAATCAAAAATGTATAAATTAATTATTATAATTTCAAAATCGGCACTGAAAATTTCAAATGTTTGAAATTGTAATTAATTTATATATTTTTGAGCAGTTTTTAAATTTACATTTTAATTTTCTACATTTTTTGATTACTTTTATATACTTTTTCATATAATTTTCTTTATAATTTTTCATCAAATGTATTATATGATATTTTATATAATTTGGTATGCCAAATCAAAACATATTTTTTTACGTTGTTCTTCATGTAATTTATTATAACATTTTTCATATAATTTTTAGTATATTTTTTATATGAATTATCACATAGATTGCTTATGGATTTGATCAAGAGATTCAAACCAATTCATCAATTCATTAGATCAGTCGTATTACAATACTATTGAGTCTTGTAAAATATTTCGATTGATTTAATATTTGATGAGGCTTTGAAAAACCGGTTTTAATGGTCATTTAAACTCGCGTTTTCTAATAAATTAAACGTGGATCTTCATTTTATCAACGAATAAATATTTATTTTATTAATTTTTCAAATGGAGTATCAGGGTTTAATTTATTAGAAAAAACTGTGGTCGTTAGAAACATTTTGAAGTAATTTCTAATGTGGAATTTGCAACATAAGTCGGGCTATTAGGAGATGGTGAAACAATACAAAATTGTTTCAGGTGTCGGAATTAATGAAAATAATGATTACATAAAATTACTTTGTTTTCAATAATAATTTTAAAATGTACATTTTGTTATTTGGATGAAATAGTAACATTCACTCTCTTCCATATTTTATTATTAATGTTTTTATATTTATTTTGTTTAGCTATTTGTTTATTAATAAAAAATATATCTTATATTACAATAAATTGTTTCGTATAACATAATTTTAAAGGAAATATTTACATTTATATATAATATAAAAATAATATATATTATAATGTATTTATATTTTTTAATCTTATTTTTAGCACTTTTAACAGATTGTTTTTAATGTCATAACTTATTGTGAATTTAAATTATCAAATTTGTATTAATTAATTATTTATATATATATTTTAATCAAATATTGTCATCAATACTCTTTTATATTTATTATTTGTATTGACTTTGACAAACTAAAAATAAAGTTCAATTAAGCAAAAGAGAGATCGCTGCAACAAATAAATAAAAAAAGACATAAAATTTTTAAGGGATTATAAGACTTTCTTAGGCCGATAAATAGTTATAAACCAAAATATCATACTCGGTTTGTAATACAAAAACAAAATAAAAAAATCAAAATCTGTGAAAAATCAAAAAGATGTATGAAATTAAGAAAGATTTATGGTCTCTTAATTATTTTTAAATATGAACTCTCCCATAATTTGCAATGACGAATTTGTACAACAAATTCTTTAAATATATTAAAAATTAATTATTTATTATTTATATAACATTGCAAAAGTATGAGACTGTTGTATTGTATCTAAAGTTCTTATAAAACTGCGCTTCGCTTCGATCAATTTCGTTCATCTTGTCAGCGAGAATCAAAGTTTTCAATTGATTGGATACTTGTACTTATGTACCATAAACATTGACCTAAATCTAATCGATCAAGCATGGAATGTTCTTTACTTTCCTCTTGCAAGTTCCGCAATTACCTGGAACTGGGTTTCATTGTAAAAGGCTTAATACATAAGAAAAGGTGCTTTAAAACACATCGGTAACTTAACGTAGATTTAGAAATGTTATTTGTGATTTGATATATCATTAATGCAGATTTTTAATGCGAAAGTTGATTTTTGATATACTGTACGAAGTAAAGCGATTTGTCTTTTATTTGCAAGAATTAACTATTCAACGCTGAAACGAAAATAGAACTAAACGTTATCTGTAATTACAATTCTAAACTTACCAAAGATGAAATGAATGAATTGCACTTGCTTTTGGTTGTGCAAATTTGAAGGAACATTTTGTTATTTACATTTACTGACAAGTACTTAAATTGCAATCCATTCATTTCATTCCTTTGGTACATTTTGATACTTTTTATTTATTTTATTTCATACTAGAAACGATGGCTGTACCTTTTTGTACTTGTATGAAGTGGTTTGTTTTTGGGTTGTATCGATAAAACAAATCAAATCATCCCTCGCCCCCCCCACCCCTCAAACAGTGTATTTAAGCTAAGTACCTTCTTATAAATATAAAAGAACTGATAATAATCGTAGGGATTTATATCGGGTAAAAGACTCTATTTTGATATAACTCGTCACGTGATTCGCTGGTCGACAGACATCTTGTGATGTTGAAATTTGTTTCCTCTAACGGCAATATTTTGTTCTGCATTAATCAAGCCAAATCATTTGCATTTTCATTTCGCGAATTGTATCATATACCTCTGTGTAATTATTACATACGATAAAAAGAACAATTCCATTTGCTATGTCTGTCTTTATAATTTAGGGTAGATTGTGCTATGTAAGTGCAATTTCATCCGCATGAATTTTATCTGTGATTTGGCGTTGCAGGCATGTAGAATTTGAATTCCGGTGGTGCTATTTATTGAAAAGCTTTTCCATCATTTTTGTCCCAATTTCATTAATGACAATTTTGCTAAATAACGAAGACTATGTAGACAAACAATTTTACATTTTTGTACAATCTTTTTACCATTTTTATTATAAATGTTCTCAAAATAACATTTCTACTATATATTTTGTAACAATATTTCTAGAATATTTATTAAGTTTTTTTTTGTATACTTTTGAAATATAATCAGAAGTAAATATAATATATATTCATACATATAAATGATAATGATAGATTCAAAACGAAACTATTTTAAAATAAATCAGTTAACGTGATTAATATTATGAACGAACGTTTATAAGGCAATTTGAAATTGAATTTAAATGATATGAAGGAATTGTTTGTTAGGATTTTCTTTTGAATTGATAATCATTTTCGGTTACAAAGATTGCGAAAATAAAGGTGCCTGCTATACTTATCGATTTTATTACATATATTTTATGGCTTAGAATGATAAATAAAAAAAAACATAACTTTTGTACTTATCGAACGAAAAGTCTAATTATTTATATAAAATGAATGAATGAGGGGAAATACATATTTAAAATATATATTTATATATTGTAATAAATACAAATATCATATATACATTGCACGGCGTATGTATAACATTTAAAGATAATTAACAGTCAAATTGGTTTTTTTGATTCAAATTTTTATCCGACTTAATGAAATACAGAAATAAGTTTTGGAATAAAATAATTCACTCGACAAATAAATGTACAATTTTGAGCATTTATTTATCTAGTCTTTATAATAGACTTTGTTTAGTTTTATGTCTAGTCAGGGTTAAATGTACTTTTTAGTTGAGTTAATGAGCGTTTTTTGTATTTATAACAAAATAAGATTATTTTGAGTACAATTTGTAATAAATATCTTTTTTAGTGAATTAAACAGTATTAATTTATGAGAATGTTTGTATTATGATTCTCTTTATATAACATAAGATTGGATTCGCACAATTTTATTTATTTTCAAGTCAAAAGAGGTTCACTTATATGTAAAAAAATAAAACCTATCATTCCGATTATGTTTCCTTATTTGACCAACAAGCATTTATGAAAGGACATCTGATTAATAATCTTCCGATAATATTAAAATATGTACAAAGATGAACTTATGTGCGCTGATATGTGTGTATTAATGTTTGTTACTTGCATCATACTGAACATAATTTAATTATTTTATGGGATGATATACGCACACATCGATACTATCAGGAGAGTTTTAATTATAATAAATTATACTTTGTTAAATCAAGCGTTAAGGAAAAAAATTATTTTGTCAAAATTCTTTCATTTTATGTATCACAATTGACAAAGTTATTTTATTTAAAAAACATATATTACATTGCAATAAATCATTTTTCTTTGGTCGATTAAATTTTGTCTTTTATCATTTTCATTGTTAATTTACATAATTCTAAATGTTTCATATTGTACATGTAACAGTGTTTTTTTGTATTTTTGTTTAGTATAAATTTAATTGAATAAGATATTTTTGTTTTTTATTTATTTTATTTAATAAAATAATAAATAAGAAAAAAAGATGATTCTAATATTATTGGCATAATAATGAATATTTTATTCATCAAATATTATTTATAAACTTGAAAACTCCTTTTGCATAACTAAAATACTGATAAAGAATATTCTAATTAGAATGACTCAGTATATTTAAATTTAAGTTTAAAAATTGTAATTACCATTTCAATTTATAGATCTGTAATTTCAATTTTAATTCAAAAGAAGAAAACTAAATAAAACAAACTATTAAAATAATGATATTAATATCAAAAGCCTATTTCAAGATTGATCTTGAAAAAGTTTGATTTTGTTCAATCAAAGTGTCATTGCTTTTTATTTCTATTTAATACATAATAAGTAGTAGATTTTCACTTAGGTCAGACCAATAACATATTTGAGTGTTTTTAGTATAATAATTATTTTTGAAACCCTTTTTATTTTGAAATCAAAAATAGAAGCGACATATAGAAATGTATCCATAAAATGAAATGTTTAAATACATATTTTGGCTATTTTGTTTCAGAAATTGGTCTGCTGTCCCAGCGATGTCCTTGAAGGAGGCAGAGGAGTAATTCGTGTCGCCATCACTGTTTCAGAATTGATGAGGTTTCATCAAACCCGATCGCCACTACACAATTCTCCGTCAAATAATGCGACTAATCATGTTTCAGTTTAACGAACACAGATTAATTAATTATAAGACGAATCTCAATTTCAGCACTTAATCAAAGTTTTTTATATCATTTTTCTGTATATTAATTAGTTGACGTTATACAATTGCCGACAGAATTACTTTGGTGCAACCGTTTTTGCCAAGTAATGTAAAAAAAAAAAAACTATATTAAAAATCTACGTTGCTCAACAAGTGAACGAAAAAGCAAAATCGTGAAAACGTATTCAATAGTTAGTCACGAAAAGCGTTTCTAGTTTAAGTATTTGTAGACATCGTTTTGCCGTCAATTCTATTAGATAATGAGATTAAACATTACTAATAGAAAGAAAAATGTGTTGAATCATTAAACTCAATAACATTAAGTGAAGTACATCTATGTTATAAATGCAAATTGTGCTTTATTTTTTCATACGATCAGTAGAATCAAAATAAAGGATTTGAACTTAAACAAATAAAATAACTTAATTTAAATGTTACAAATATTGTCAAACAAAATTATTTCATTATTATTGCAATGTTTGAAATTAATTCTAATTTATTTATCAGGAAAACGAAGATTTCAAACCGCGATATTATAAAGCTATTGAAGTTCAAATTAAATTATAAAGTATATTAATTTATTATAGAGATTATTGTCAAAATTTGTGTTGCGTTTGCAAAAGATATATAAATGCACATTTTGCTTTAAAAAGTCAACGAGAAAATCAAAAAAAAAAAAAAAAAAATAGCTATTAATATTTAGACTGCATCAGCCATGACACGAATATCATAGTCGTTAATATGATCTCGATTCAACGAAGAGGCATTGTTCATTTGCTTTTGCGTATGATATTCCGTAATTTAGTCTAAGTTAGCTAGATAACGATTATTCGAAAGCGAAAACATTTTCTCATTGAAATGAGTTTTTAAAATTTTATTTAAATTAATTGTTAGATTGTACTTAGTTAATTATTTATTGGTTTGGTATGCAAAAATGTACTTATGTTTATTAATGTTTGTATTTTTTACTACACAAATTTGTCAAGAAATGTCTTCTTTGTCATTATTGCCGTTTCATTAATATTATTGTCTACTAAAATTAAAAGTATTGGTTCCGTTTTTCCTGAGGTATTGCTCAAACCCATGTCTTTATGTTAAAACCGTTTCGATTACTGTGCAAAAATTAATATATTTCTATTGTTTAAAATTGATCCAGCAATTCTTTAAAAATAGGAGAAAGTATGTTAATTTTCGTACAGTAATCGAAATGGTTTTAATCTCAACAAATAGGTTTGAGCAATCACCTTAATTTGACTCTTGTTTAATAAGTGAACTTGATTTCAATGTTAAAATGACATTTCGTTAACTTTGTACGAATAATATAACGACGACGACGAATTGATATACGAACATTTGCAATTAAGAATCGTATTGATAAATAACAATTTAGCATTAATCGTATTAATAACAACATCGATTATGATAATACACAATCGTTGTGGTGATTAATTTAGTGAACAATTGTTAAAGAAGTTTCTATTTCATTTTTGTGTTTCTTGTTCTTTTTTTATAATATTATATTGTTTGTCTTAAGTTAAATATTGTCTGTCGTCATTTAAAATTTAATTTAACAAATTTATACCTCGATGAACTTTCAATACTAGTATTAATGAGATATGAAAAAGTCAATTGTTTTCATAGATAGTTATTTTAATTAACAATTTGGGCAATATTTAGAAATACATTTTAAGCTATTTGTAATTTCATCGAGGCATGCATTAAGAAGCGGATAATTAGCCACAAACAATAATCGCTTCAATTGAAAGAATACATTATAAATATATTTATTGTGCCAAAGATATATTTTGTATCTGATAAATTACGAATTCACGAAACACTATTAGACTATCAGAAATTGTTCATTTTTGACAAAATGAACAATTTCTGATAGTCTAATTTATAATCATCTCTTGATTTAGTAATTGGCGGAATTTTTACTTATTCTTAGCTCACAGCACGTGCTCCGTGAATCTGTAGTTTACTGGTTGCAATCCATATTCTCACATTCGACGAGTAGTTGCTCGTGAAGAAATCAAATAAACTTTGTTTCATACTGAGAACTATTGTATTTTCTTATTGTTCAATAACATTCATTATTATTTGCAGATTTTTTATTTTTGGATTCTGATATGATCAGATAATACTAAATGTATAGTAAATGTTGCTAAAGTAGTAAGGTTATTCAAAAATAATATTAAATAGTATATTACTCGTGTCGTCCTGTGTGGATCACCCATGAAATATAAAAAAATAGGGGGTTGTCAGGCGGTTGTGAGGAAGTGTTTTGAAGTTTATTTTCGAGGTTGTCCGTAGGTTCTCAAGAGTTTCGCAGACAATGTTTTAAATAAGGTCAAATATGGTCCAATTGAGGACAAATATGGTCCCAATAAAGACCATATTTATCAAGCTTTTTTCTATTTCGGGTGGCCTTATTAAAGCCAAATATGGTCATTAGAAGGTCAAATATAACCCCAATAAGGCCTAAAATGGTTCCAACGAGGCATCCTGATTATCGAATCCGCCTACACAGCAAAAACAAATGTTTTATTTTAAACATTTTTGTAGCAGTTTTTAAAACATTTGGAAGTGTTCTAAGTTTTAATCTATCTTTTTAACATTGGATAAAACGTCTAAGTGTTTTAAAATAAAACACTTCTTTTTATAGTGTATTACACTTATGTCACGCCAGGCATTGATATGGCCTGACCGAAATTTCGTATAATGATATTCCACTGCAAAACCCAATCAAAGTCAAGTTTAGCCACGTCATGGTTAACGTGGATTGTCCCACCGTGCGCTGACCAGGTAACCATGCCGTAGCCATACCTTGATTCTTGATAGTCGTTATACACGTGTTTTGTCCAAATTTGAAAATGTGGATGTCCTATCAGGGCCATTTTTGGCCCTTGTAAGGACATCCATTTATCGAAACAAGTGTAAAAAATTCTAGAAAATATAGCCCTACGCCACAAAAGTGTCGTCGCTTTATATTTTTACGATGTATACATTTGATGTTGAGAAAACAAATTTTCTCAAAAGTCATTGCTTCATCACTTCAAGGGGGGTGGGTGTCATAGGGATGCCATAAGGAATTCATTGGCAGATCATAGGGGTTATAGGAGATTCATAGGGCGGTCATAGGGAGCCCTTAGAGGATCCATAGAAGTATCTCGGGTGGAACCAGGGATTTAGTCAGGACTCATATACGGTCATAGGGAGGGGGTCACAGGGTTTCGCCCGGGCGAAGCCGGGGCTTCAGCTAGTAACTCATAATTTTTTAATGTATAAGACCTGATTTTGACGTAATCTGAATTCTCCTTTCTTTCTCATTTCAAAAACGAGAACTCAAATAAAAATGTCGAATTAATTCTAACAATATTCATTTACCTTTTACAATAAATTTAAAAAATGAGAAAATCAATGTATAAGCTTAAAATTTAATTCTTATATCCAAAATAAGTGCAATTTAAAAAATGTCAGTAAATAGTGCTTTAACATCCTCTTAAGGTGATTCTTCAACTATATAAGAGCAACAAGGATAGAGTTAATGGTATCGCCATTAACGAAAGAGAGAAGCAACAAATTCGGCTGAAGAATCAAAAATACAGTTAAAATCAAAAATAATCCAAAAAATGTCTAATATATAATTATTTTTTACACGTTTTTTTTTATATGTGTACAGAGTTGGAATAAAATCATGATTTTTATTTAAAAAATTTTAAAAATCGATTTTTTGTATTCAAATCAAATAAATCTTGATTTAAATTAAGATTTATTTGATTCGTCTTCCGTAATAATATAATTTGTGTATTAATATCACTTCACTTACTTTTTAAGAATGGATTTTTGAGAAATATATAGAAAACCATTATTTTTTAAAAATAATAAAATGTAAAAAAAGCATGTTTTTTTACAAAAATGGGAAGATTATAATATTATTAATGAAAATATATGAAAAAGTTATAACGATGAATAAAATTTTAATTTAATTTTTGACAATTTTTGACAATTTAATTAAGACAATTTTATGATTTTTTTGAGAACTTACACAATTTCATGATTATAATTATTTCATAATTCATAATCTTTATCAAAAATATGCGAAAAAAATAATTATCGGCAAATTATAACAATATTATAAACTATGAAAATGTAATTTTTTTGTGCATGAGCTAACTTCTTGCACAAGAATGCTAAAACATATAATGAGTCTTAAATTGGCAACTGTAGTACTTATAGTTATCCTATAAGTAGCCTTCTATTTTCCATATTTAACATTCCAATTTTTCTTTTGTTAACGAAATTTAATCAGCAAAACCCTCCATTTTATTAAAATATAGTCGACATTGAATTTTGAATAAAGCATTAAGGGGGAATATACCTTTGATGGGTCGGAAAAATCTTTTTTTTTTTTTCATTTTCGTAAACTATAACATCTCAAGATTCATCTGTAAAAATTGCAGTTGGAAATTCGAATTAGTTATGAATAACAATTAAAAATGTAACGGCGTGTCATGGGCGCCGGCCATGTGTACCGAATCTTTAATCGCGTTTTTCTCGATTTCATATTTTCAGATGCGGTTGTCAACTTTTCTCTGGATCAGCTA
>JABFPJ010003163.1:0-16931 GCA_022817425.1 Gryon sp. ZL-2020 | reverse complement strand
AGAGATGCCCGAGTTAAGGTTCGGGGGTTGAATCATCACGTGATTCAGGAGGGACCTAGAATTTATACTGGGTCCCTCCAGGCGTGTCTCATTCGGCCGGCGTGTCAGCGGTCCATCGATCGAACTCTATGCCCGAGTCGGGACTGAGACCGAGATCGAGCGGACTCAAAAAAGTCGAGCCTGAGCAACTGCAGGGTGCGCCGGTTCGACATGTGCCGATGCATTTGAGTTCGTTGACTTTTTCGCGATCCTTGAGTTCGCGCTCGAATCGGTAGAGCTGTTCCATAAAGTGGAAGTTTGGCGCGATATTAGACTTGCGACTGCGCACCAAATTGAACGCGTCATTTAGGCTGAGACTACACTTGTGCATGAGGTAGGCGACGGTTATGGTCACGGATCGGGACACGCCCGCCAAACAGTGCACCAGCACGCCCTTGTCCGAACTCCGCGCTTCCTCTGCAAAAATACAAATATTGTTCATTTTATGACTCATACTTAGTTCCTGAATTCCAGTCGCTTGTGAAAAGTGACTCAGGTTTTTATTAAACGTGCATTTCAGTTTATGCGTTTAACGATAATTTTACTTTTTCACACTCAATTCTCTTCTTTATTATGATTTTATTAGCAAAATGATGAAACGCTGTTTTGAATATAAATGAATTATTAAAAAACATCATTTTCAAAAATTCTATACTCTCATATTAAAAAAAATGTTTAGTATCCAATTTAAGAACAGAATGAATTTTAAAATTTGTATGTAAATAAAATTTTATTGAAATATTGTAGAGTATTATTTAAATGTTTGATTTATTTAAAAAAATTGATTATTGCTATTAATTAAGTTTTTAAACTTAATTAATAGCAATAATTAAGCAACTTAATAAACATTTTATTTTAATTAAAGTTAATTAAAATAAAATTTTATTGAAATATTGTAAAGTATTATTTATTTATTTATTTATTTATTTACACTAACGGCGCCTAGAGTTAAAAACTCTCATGGCTGACAACAGCTGACAACATTTAAATGTTTGATTTTTTTTAAAAACTTAATTATTGCTCATTGCTTTTAAACATAAAAATTAACCCTTTTGGGCGCAACGGGATATACGAAATCGCACCTATAAAATGTAACTATACATACATTATTAACTCATTTAATTATTATTGTTATGTTTTTTTTAATATAAAATTTAAGGTTATTTATTAAATATTAAGAAAGTTATAACAATTTGAAATTTGAGGTGGGTTGACGTTTTCCCACCGGTTACGGTAGAAACTTTACTTTTGACATCTGACTTCAAACGTCAACATTCAGGTCATCTAAGTCGGATTATATAGATTTTATCTTGCAAGTAAGAATTGTAATCAATAAATCGAACCTTCATTTTATAAAAAATATTATTTCTAAACAATTTTATATATATTTTTTATTATTTATAAGCATAGTTTGGTTGACTTTTCACTTCCATGGGACTGTTTCATAATATGAATTTGTTTCTTATTAATTATATTTGAACATATTAGACGAAATATTTTTAAGTAATATACAGTAGTTAAGCTTTGTGATTCAGTAAATTTGTTCAGATTAGATGTTATTATCATTTAAAGTTAAATCTAAAAATGATTCTAATAATAAATGCAATTATTTCAAAAATTTTCAAGAAAATTGAATGCATTTAAGATCTCTGCTCCCAAAAGGGTTAAATTAAATAACTTGTGCTTCAATAAGTAATCTAAAAGAAATATAAAAAAATGATCACTAAAAAATTTGATGTTAAGTTTTATACCAATAAAATGCAAGTTTAAAACGTTTTTATTAAAAACCAATATCACATCAACTATTATTATCCACTCGTTTTTTTAAATAATATAATAAAATATTTAAAGAAAAAGTCATACTATATTTATTTATACTAAAAATACAATATCAATTCTAATTTCGCTGTTATATTCTTTTTAATATAAATAAAAAAGCAGAAGACATTTTTCAAATAAATTATTCAAGTAACGTCACACTTTAATATATCTTAAATAAAAATTGAAGGGAAATATATAATTTAACATTTGCATGTTATGAATATTTATAAACCTTTTAACTAAGTTACAGTAAGTTCAAACGTATGTGTATGTGTATATATATAATAGCAACGTTAGCCAAATTTACGAAATATACGTTACTCTACAAACATTTTATAAACTACCTGTTAATAATTACAATGCAGTTTAATTTAAAGTTTATATACCGATTCAATTTAAACTCAATATTACGCTTAAATTACTGCAACGAACTTTTTATCTTAAAATTTTGATTGGGGTTAAATTTGACCTAAATTAAAGGTCAGTTACTAAACTTAAAGTCTTCAATGATATTGTTAACTTATAAATGTCAATACTCAACATTCAATGCAACAGCTAAATTACAAATTGTTATTTAAAAAGTACTTTCAAATTACTGTATAATATATGCGATTTAAACAAGAATATTTACAATTTTATAATCACACTTTTAGAAACTACAATACTTATAAATATTATAAAAAATATGTTAACATAAATTGATGAAAAAATATAAATAAACATACGTAAAGTTTAAATAAAAAATAACTTTTGTTATATAAATAGAATTATTTAACATTATTCCAACAAATATAGTAATCAATAGTTCAATTCATCAATAACATAAATTAAAAGTTTGAAGTTTCTTGTACTACTAGACGCGAACTAATCAATGTTATAATTTAATATAAACTTCGATCATACGAATTATATTTGATATACTATCATTCTTCTTTATCTCTAATATCAATTAAAGAAAGAAGCCCGAGACTTAATCGATTCTTTCTTGATTTAATGAATGACATTTTATGGATTTTGTATTGATTCATTGACTTGATTCAATACGCAATTCAAATTTCAATGATCGATAACTAATGAGTCACTGAAACGTGCTTTGTCACGCTTTGATATAATTGTATAATCTCTTCTTTTTATCAATCTCAAGATATCTTTTTTCTTTTTTTTTAGTATTTATATTCATTCATTTTTATGTATATTTTTTCCTTTTATCTTTAAACTTGCTTTTTTATAATAATTATATAAAAAATAAACCAAAAATGAAATAAAGAATTGTTGTTTTATTCACCAATAAATTGAAATTTAAATTGGAAATTTAAAAAAGAAAGAAACAAATGTAATGGTATATTTAGTTTTAATAAAAAGCAAAAATAATGCGCATAAAAAGGAGTTTTACCAATAAACTGGATGGCTTGAGGAAAAAAGCTAGCTAAGTTTTGACTCCAGTGGTCACTAATCGGTATTTGCATATACTTTATCGAACCAGCTTCTTCGAAAACATTTGGTAAATCTGGGGTAACGTTGAGGATGTATTGTATCCGGTAACGGTTTAAGGCCTCTTCGTCTTCACTATTCGCAGCATTACCAAGATACAAATGAGGTAAAATTTCAACGGGAAAATCCTTATCTTCATCCGGACCTAAAAACAATGTTTCAAAAATGCAAAATCCATTAATCCTCAAATATCTATATTTAATACTTCAAATTATTTTAATCTTTTGAAACTTTAAAGGTTTGTGTAATTTATCTTTTGAGGTCTCTTGATATTATTGAATGATTCTAACCGATTGAATCACAGGTACTGTCACTGTCAGAATCTGAATAAGCCCTAGTTGGAGGCGTAGAAATACGCAAAGATCGCAGTCCCATTAACTCTCCTTCGTTTATCTCTTGGTTGGACGAACCTTCGGAACTAGTTGAACTGCATTCACACCATTCTGGATACTTGTCTCGAAATGCCTCAAAGCCACCTGAAAAATATATTCATTTGTTTTATTATATTTTTCTATTTCTACATAAAATACAAAAATATACAAATCAAACAAAAGAATCTAAATTAATTTTATTAATAAAATTGACAAATCCGATTTGTGTAAATGAATTACAAAATGCACTTCTGAATGTCTGGTATCATTTATTTTCTATAATTCATTCGTGAATGACTTGTGTTCATTGAGGAAAAGAAAAAAAGATGTGTTATTTTATCAACGGACAGAATCATTAACTCAGACAGGAAAAGAAAGAAAAAAAAACACGAAAGGTCAGAGAACCTAAATTATGTATCTGCCGTTTTCAAAAGAAAACCTGCCACCTAATCTTGACGGACGGCCTTCGTTAAAAGGCGTGTTGCCGGTTTCCACTGCCCTTCTACCTGCTGTTTTTCCAATTTTCTCTCGGCATATGCACGAGGCCCTTTAAAATTTATTGTTCAAATAGACAAGCGAGTTTCCGGTTTTGTCAGAAAAAGAAGAATCTTTTCTTTCTTCACACTGTTTTTGTAATAATAAATTTTTCGTGACAAATGTGCAACATCGAGCCGAATACATTAAGCTCGTTAATTATGAATAACTCGTTGAAATGTGCTTTGTCTTATTAAAGTTTCCACGTAATTTTGACTCATTTCTGTAACTTTTATAATTTTTATTCATTATTTTATATATAAACAATTTAAATGTATTAAAACATTTTTTATAAATATACAATATATAATATATATACACAATATTTTGTAAATTTGCAAATAAATCAGATTTTTGTGATGAAAAATAGATAACAATTGTTGACAAGTTAACAAATAGCATATAACTTGGCTACAGAGAATCTCTTGGTGAGATAAAAAATGCAAACCAATAGTAGCTTTTGAATTTTGTAAACTGCAGGTGCAGGATAAGGTTTTCGTTATTCAAGCTTTTTCAGCTTTTCTTTTTTTAGTTTATAATGTAAATACTAATAAAAATTTAGTTCAACTTTTCTCATTTGCCAATAAACAAATTCAAAATCACTTATCACGATTGTTTAACGATTTTTCTTTCGTTGCATAAAAAAAATATAAAAAAACGAAAAAAAGATCTTAACAAATATTATTGAATTTACCTTTTCATAATTTCAAAGAAAATAATAACATAAATAAAAAATGTCATTAAATGTTAAATGCAATAGAAGAGAACATTTTTAAGGAAGTTAAGTGAAAAGAAAATTGTACAATTGAAGTGAAAATATGAAATTGCGTTTGATATGTTATTCATATTCATATATGGTTATATATAGACGACGTAGGTCCATAAAAACTCTTGGGAAACCAGAGTCTTCGAGTGAAGTTAAAGTAGGAGCAATTAGCTCGTTAGTCTGAAAATAAGATGTGGGAGTGTAGAGAAGGATAACAAATACTCTGAATAGGAGAAAATGCGTGATACAACAGTCGAACAGCAGTGGCATCAAATTGCTCTTGCAATTCTTTAAAGACAAAAAAAATGTCTAGTTAGACATTAAAAAAAATATCAAGAGTCAGAATTAATAATTACTCAACTGCTGGCACAAAATTTCTCAGTAGATCAGTAGTTTTTATGTAATTCACTGTGAACAAGTATTATTAACTTGACTGAAAGACTTTTTACAGAAAAAATATATCATTAAGAAAATCGTCCAAAAGATTTAGCGACTATAATAAAAAATGTGTAATTAAAAAGAAATGTAATATTGTATAATATTATTATTACTTATTATTCATGTTTTGTATTATATGCATTTTTATAGTAACTGCAAGTTTTTAATTAAAAGAAAAGAAAATATTTTTTATTAATTGAAAAATAGAATCAAATATTGTCTATATATATGAAACATTTAATAGTAACGTAATATGAAATTGATTTTACAATAATTAAATTGTTGAACTTTTCACTTTAGTGGTATATAAAACATTATACTTGAGTAAAAATAGATTTGAAATTATTAAATTGTATATAAATATCATAAACAAATGTTAAACTACAAATATATAAACTTACAAAAGTCAAAACGATATCTTTATTTTTTTTTATTTTTATAAATGAATCATTATTTACAAAAGAATTGATTAATTTTATAAAATGAATTAGAAATTAACGTATTTAAATTAATAAAAGACGAATAAAAAAGTTAAATGATTTTACATTTTAATCGCGAAATACTAATTTGACGTATATTAGTTATTTTCCATAGTTATCGCTCTTAATATTTGCTATTTTATTAGTACGTATTAGATTCCTTTGAGTCGAATAAAGTTGGCTTTTATATACGGAATACGGTTGTATCGATAAAGTGGAAATAAAAACGCAAGAAGATCTGCAATATTTGTGTTTAAACAAAAAACTTGTATTATGGAATACAATTTTTATCTAAAAGCCAGTGAAAACTTGAAACAAAACTACTCGAAAAAAGTATTAAACGTCTCTGAACAAATTAAATGTAATTACTTTTAACATTAAAGAATTAAAAAACATTGAAATATTAAAACAAGAAATTTGTATTTATTATTGTTCTTTGTAATAATTGCTTTTACTTATTTAAGTAAGAATTAATATATAATATAATATATAATTTAATTTCAGATGATCCATTTCATTGGAACTTGAAATTCGGACTAAAATTACATCAACATAATACTTATTACAGTTTTCAAGGAATAATGTAATTAAAAATGATCTGAAATGTTTATATTTATTCTACACTACTTTTTTATATATAAAATTCCTTTTTCTACATAATTTTATGTTTTATTACATTAATTCTAATGTAAGTGAAATATACAAAGAATACTTTTAATTTTTGTCGTTTTTCTACAAATAAAAAAATATTGTAAAAAGTTGACATTTTTCAATAAACCAACATGCGTCAATTCTTATGCAATGCGTTTCAATTAAAAGATCACAACTTATTAGATTAAGCGTAGCTATGAATAACGTGGCAATTATTTATTTAAAAATAAAAACAATAAGAGAAATTGTTTGCAAAGGTTTTGTTCGTTATGTAAAATGTTTAAAAATATTGATTACTATATTCTGAAACTAATGAAAATACAACAAAAAAATATTTTTTAAAAATGAGAGAAAAACCTTTGAAATTGATATACTATATATGTGATATATACAAAAGCGATAACGTCAATCTATGCAAAATCCCGGGAATTTTTTTTCCGAAGGATTAATTCATTTAACGAAAGTAAAAAATATTTCATTTTATAGTATTATTGAAAATCAGATTCTTTTAGATACATATGAAATAAATAATTTAAAACATTGATTTCATGCGTTTATTTGTTTTGTGAAAAATAATTGACTTGTTTTTTAAATAACTAATAAAATGAAACAAAAATGAATATTAAAAGACAGCGAATTTGTATTATAAAAGATAGAAATGTGTACTTTTTAAAGGATTAATTTACTAAAAGTACAGAAAATATTTCATTAGTAAATCCATTTAATATCACAAATGAAACAGAATAAAAGCATAAATGAAGAGAAGGAAAAATATGATGATTTATGAAGAAATTTGACAGTTCTCGGAATTTTGTGTACTCGACGAGACAGTTTTTAATAAAAAAAAATGTGTTTCAATTGCAAAAAAGTGACTGGAAAACGTGGACAAATGAAAAAATTGCTTTGTGTATAAAATATGAATATTTCAAGTTCAAGAAAGTTTGACATTTTTATAAGGAAGCAAACATTTACTGTGAATCATATCTTAACTGGTGCTTACTTCGTTAAATTTCGGTTTTATAAATAAAAATTTGATTACTTTAGAGGATAAAGTAAAATGAAACTGCGTTTCGGAGCACAATATGATTTTTTCCAAGAAAAGATAATTTCACAAAATTTCTCTTTGAAATCTAAAACAAAACATTGGTATATTAAAAAAATGTTTAATAATGAAAAATATACAAAATAAAGTATACAAAACTGAACAAAAGTAAGAAGAATGATTTTTGTAAGATAGAAAAAATGTAATAAATTTCAGTTTTACCAACATATGAAAAAGAAATACTATTACATTTTTAACAAAAAAATCAAATCTATCTTATATTTCAGATTTCAATATGCATATGAAGTACAATTTTAAGTTCAAATACAATATTTATACAACATGAAAACGTTGTTATATTTTTTATTATCAAATATATACTCATTTTACATATCCAAGCACTGCGTTTATTTATTTTTGCCTCGAGCGGTATTATAGAACAAAGCATATTTTTTAACAACTTTGAAATTATGAAATGAAAAACAGTATATTTGGTCAAGTGTAAAACGGGTACTTATAATTTGTTACAGATAAAATAAACAGAATGAAATTTATTGGAAATAGAAATATCAAAGGATATTTATTTCATATATCAAAACTGAATTCTGAGAACAGTGAATTAAAGCAGCATTTATTTCGGAGCACAAAAATGTTATTTTAATTCGAAAAGCAGGACCAAAATATAACTCATCTGAGTTGGATTTGGAAATTAGACACAAAAAAGCGTTTTGGAGCACAGATTAAGCTAAATGCATATTTTAATATAATAATTTTAATACCCAATAAATATTAATTATCTAAATTGCTCCAAAGGAAACCCTATTCATCCATGAAATGTTGAAATACCAAAAAACCTATGCATTTTCGTAGATAAAGGGTCAAAATTATTTACCAAGAAGCGTGACAACGTTGCCCTTGACACCGCGCAATCTTCGGCAGAGGACCTGGATGGTCTCCTGTTGATGTGCGGCGGGTTCGTTGGCGTCGCCGACGAGGACGAAGGTGCCGCGTCCGTGTTCGTTGTCCTGCAGGAGACTTCGGAAGCGTTGTTTGAGCTCGTTGCACTTGATGGTGGCGAGGAGATCGACTTTGCCCGCGGCCAAGCGTCTGAGCATAATGCTCGGTATAACGAGCGGCACGCTGCCGCGTATTCGCGCGCTCGCAAAGTCCGATTGCAATCGACAATCTAGCACCAGCAGTCTGTCAGAGTCTTCCTGACAACGAAGCTCCCGAAAGAGCCACTCGGGCTCCACGAGACCGTCTTCATTCTCCTTACTTCCGGGCATCTTTATATATGTATATTTATATTTATATATGCACAGTTATATATATTTATATTAATACATATATCTGGAGCACCTAACCTCAAAATCGGGCACTAATACCCAGGGTGTTGAGAGGGATGCTCGAAGGGATCAACAAAGTCACCGAAGTTAGCCAAATGAAAGCAAAGAAAACGGAAAAAGAAACAAGACAAACGAACAAAAATAATCGACAGATTCGTCCTCTCTGTCTCGGACCGTCTCTGTCGGATGGCTTTGAACCTAACCTAAGTTGAAAGAAGCAGCACACAAAATAGACTCGTCGGGTGCAGCACACAACGCTGCGCAACTGCAGCTCCCTCTATGGTCTCCCTCCTCTCACTGACTGTCTGTATTCGCGCGCACGAGATCCCCGTTGTTGCGTCGTTTTGACGTTAACGTCGACGTTAAAAGTGCCATTTTTTATAATAAGCTTTATTAACAACCCATGTCCTTATCTCGCTATTATCTTCTTTGATCCAATTTTTTTTTTTTTTTTTTATTATCAATTTTTCACGATTCAGCGGAATTTGAAATGTACCTTTGAATGATACACAATTGACGAAGCAGCTGCGCGACACGCCGCTCACAATGCAACATCACGCACTGCTTTGCTTATGGGTATTCACGAGTAACAACTCTCCTCGGGGACTGTGGCACTACTCGCCTCGGCGCTCGACGCGCGACTCCATTTCCGAGCCCGCTTCCGTGACGAAACATCCCGCCTCGCCTCTCCGTCCTTGTGCGAGTGCGCGCGCGCACTTACACACATATACACACACACACACATGCTAATCGCCACTTCCGGCCACGGCCGAACGTATGAACGAAGATCGAAGCTCCTTCAGCTTTCCCGCGGCGATGAATGGCTCGACCCGTGTTTCGCCAATTCGGCTCCCCGGGGGACGCACATAGTAAAGATCCGCTCAATGAAGCTCCGCTTTTCTCCCGCTTTCAATGTCAACTCAACATTTTCACCCTTTTCGAACCTTTCGTTCGTAGTTTATACTTTTATTGTAAAAGAAACAATCAACATTGTTGCATTTTCAGTAATTTATTTTACAATTATAGAATTAATTCAGTTTTATTTAATATTGTATGATATTTCATTTAAGTCATTAAATTAACACCAAAAAGTTAATTATTGCATTTGTATAATATTCTAATTAATCATCGATAGTACAAGTTAAATTAAATGATTTAAAATTATATATATATTATATTATATCTTCGTGTTATCGTTTTAAATTAAAGACTTGTTTGTGGCTTTTTTGTCTTGATTTATTGTGCCTTATTCTAGCTATAACTTGTAAATATAATAATAAAAAATTGATAAGATATTTTCATTGATGCTAAAGTTTGATCAATACAAACAAGATTATATATAATGTAAATTAACATTGAAAATGTATAAGCGAACAATGTAGTATATCGTGTGATTATAATTCATCTAAGTGAGATAAACTAATTGATTTAAGTACTTGATCGAAATTAATCTCGTAGCATCAATTTTCCACAACTTTGTATAAATAGATATTCCATCCTACGTAGTCCGAGTTTCCTCGGAGAGGCTTTAATTTCGAGTTTATATTACAATGAATATTAAATATTATTTACTAATATAACACAACACATTTAAATGAAAAGTCAAACATGATATTTAGATAATTTGTATAAAATATCATAATATATAATTTCCTTTTTATTATATATTATAACATTATCAAATTTCTGATTTAACTTCAACGAAAATGGTACATCATTTTTAATGCTATTTAAATCCTCATATTATCAAGTGAACTTTAATATGGGATTTGCAGATTTTAATAATAACAATTTAATCATACAAAGAGATAGTTTTCTATTTAAAATTAAATTATGCCGCAAATTTATAATGAAAATATAATACATATAATTACTAAGAATAATTATACGCTTACTAAAAAAGAAAGTAAAAATACAGTCTATCTCATCACAATATTACATCAAAGATTAAATGAAAAAGAATACGCTATTCAACTTTTAATAATTCACATTTATTTAGATTTCCACTAAAGTGCTTACTTATTATATTATGATTCGTTAAAAAATGCATTATCCCATTATAATTCCGCTCAATAATTTGAAAAAAAAGGAAACAATGCGCTTTATTAAATTTGTTGGCTTTAGTTTTGATCCGTAAGAGTCCAGTTGGCTTTTTCTAAGCGAGTTTTTGACGGATTCGGCGGAGCAGGAGGAGGGCGATGAATGGGTCGAGAATGACAAAGACGGAGCGATTTGCTCACAAATACATACAAACGCGAGACTGTTGGTTACGCTGGTGTGCGTTACGTATGAATGACTGAAGAAAAATAACGATGCGCGCGCATACATACACATTGGCGTCTCGTATACTTCGGTACTAGTGCGATCCACACCCACACGATCCACTCATCGACGGATGAACGAACAACGGACGGATCTTTAAAAAAGGCTCCCAAGCTGGTGGCAATGCATTTTGCCTTCTCGTTAAATAATCGACGCTGATACATTTCTTTATCTCTTAAATCTTTATTTACTTTTTATATCAAAATACATATAGGTATTTTTTTTCATTATAATAAGAATTGTAATTTAGTTTTTGTCTTATGTTTTTTTTAAATATAAAAAATGAGTATTTGAATAAAATATGTTTATATTCTAGTTTTTATAGGTATATTATATGCATATGTACGTGGGTGTGTTATGTGAAATCATATACATATAGATATTATGTAAAGGATTTAAGTAAAACGAAGTGCCTTATATGACTGTGCGACGGATTGTTTGTTTTGCGGAGGTGTAAGCCGAGTGGAGGGGATATTCATTGATTAGAACTGTGACTTTGACTGTGTATATGGCATATATATATATATGTTTTATATTATGTTTCATATTACATATATATCTGCGTACTATATATACATATATATATATATAGTAGAATAATATGTTCGCGTATTATTTGCACGTTTTTATAGAAATTTCAACGAAACAGTAATGAATATTTATTAACTTACTTAGGGTCTTTTATGTTCCTCGCATAATTTTCTATGGGGACCCGAGTTTCTTTAATGAATCATTCGTGAATGATGATAATAAAGAATTATGAATGAAATTATATTTACTACTTGAACGACTCTCAGCTGTGTATTTTACTATATGATGGGAGGAGAGCACAACATTATATATACATTTTTATTTTCATATTCAATAAGTAAATTGTCATTAATAAATAAAAAGGATATTTAAAATTTGTTCAAGCTGAAGTTTCATGGATATGGAAAGGAAAATATCGTTTAATAAAGGAAATGCGGCAGTTTTCACGTTATTTATTTAGAATGTGAAATGTAATATATTCTTGTTGTATTGGAGCATGTGCTGAGAATATTAATCATTCATATGGAATCACCGAGCTTATGGATTGATATGAAAGTCAATTTATATTTATGATTGAAATGAAATAAGCCAAGCATTTCATTATGAATGTGTTATTTAAAAATATATATTTACAGTTGTTTTATGCAATAACACATTTTTATATTAAAAATAGATAAATTGTTTTTTGTTGTTGATAATTTAAATTACAACTTTAGTGTAACAATTTTAAATTAAATACGATTCAACTAGAAATACATTTGGAATTAAATTTGCTTCATAAAATGATGACGGTTTTACGTTACTTAAAAATAATGATTTTAATTTAATTAAAAGCAATTTCAATTCAATATTTATGAAGACAAGTTTGTTTCTCAAATTCGTTTAGCAAATTATTTTGTTATTACGATATTACTTGAATTTCTACCTGCAAAATGAACATTCAAACCATTTCATTGAAAATCAAAGCAAACTTATAATTAAACATTATAAATGAGATTAATCGATTTATACTTTAACACTGTTTTACTTCGGGAGTCGCAGTTTTCGAATGAAGTTTGCACGGGGGAGAATCACAGTTATTCGCACGGCAGATTGTAATAATTGGGACATTTAATTGCACTTTTGTATCCTCACATTTGAGTTTGTTCGATGATTTTGTAATATTAGATTGCGTTCTCAAAATTTGATTCATTTCTTTGATGCTCTTATCCGTTTGCACAAACTTTTTGCCAATGTGAGTCTGCAGTGCTGCGATTCTTTTTTTCAAGCATTTATTATTTTGTACTTTGAATTGTTTTGTCTTGTCATCATCCGATCTCGCATTTGTTTGATTAATCATGTCAGATGTTAACGAACAAATTTGATCGTGCAACTCTGCCAGCTCCATCATAGTTAGCGACTGAAACAATTTCATAATGAATTAAACATTTACTCTCGAACGATTTTATTCGCTTATGTTCAGCAAACTAACTTTTATCCAGCATTTGTAATTAAATCCTTCCTGGGATGTCTAAAGCACGAAATAACAATTTCAATATTTAATTCAATTTAATGATAAACGATTTCAACATTCGTTGCTTTTCAAAGGATTCATCTATTTACCCCTTTTATATGAATAAGCTGCTGGACTTCTTGTTCCATACAAAAAATACGATCCGACAAACACTGTGTCGACATTAAAAGTTCTTGAATGTCAACTTTCGGCCAGCAAGTCACATTTATTGGCGCCATTTCTGTCTTTGACATTTCTGGTTCGACGGAAATTTCACATCTCAAATAGCAAAAGTATGTTCTAACACGATCAATTGCTGTAAAAATAAGAGCATTTATTAGAAACATGAAAAGATAAGAATGTATTTTAAAGGAATGAAAGAAAACCTTCAACTTGTTTCAGAATAACATTCTTCAGTACATTATTGGCTCTGACATAATCCAAAGCTAGATTCAAATTATCATCACGACTGCCTATCTCCTGCTGATACTTCAATTTCCACCTGTCCACTTCCTGGATACATTTGATTCGCTCGCAATTGCACCTCTTGAATCGTTCGTTCAAACAGTCCAGTTGATTTTGTAATTGTCTAATGTGTTCTTCCGTTCTTTCCAAGCACGAATTTCCTGCTCCTCTCAAAGCATCGCCATAACTACTCATCCCTGCTCCAAGTTTGGCACTCCCATCAGCCAAATTTGCCGCTCGTTGACCCGATTCTTTTTTCAGTCGTTCATTTTCCCTCTCCAGTTCATTCAGTCGACTTCTTAATCGACCGCATTCGCCATTTAATTCGATTATTTTATTGTCATCCTGATTCTTTAAACTCGCACGACGTAATTTTGACTCCAACTGTTTGCTCTCAAACTCGTGAAGCTTTTCCTTCGCTTTGCTCAATTCGCCGGCAAATTTTGTCCTCTCAGCTTCCGATAACTTTAGTTTGTCAGTTAATTGACTCAATTCGCTCGTTAAGCTTTTCTTACTGGATTCTAACTGGGCTAATTTTGTGCTGAGTTTGTCCCGCGCACTTTCAGCCGCATTAAACTTACTCCACAATTCTTCGTTCAACTTTTTACACTCTTCAAAGTCTTGCACTAAACTGTCGTGTGATTCTTGACGGACTTTCAGTTCGGCATTTTGCTTTTTCATGTCGTCAAGCTCTGCCGCGGTTTTACCTTGGAGGGAAGTTAAATTTGAATTTTCAGTTTGGCACTTTTTTAATTGACTCTCTAACTTTCCTTTACTTGCAATCAAATCGTCATTTAGTTGCTTTAATATGTCTTCTTCTGCTATCAACTTTTCTTTATCTTTTCTTAAACTTTCAATCTGAGTTCGTAGTTCCGCGGTGACGGACTTTTCACTTTCGAGATTGGATTTCAAGTTTTTTAAATCAGCCTCGAGATTTTGATTTTGTCTCTTCGAAATGTCCAATTCGTCAGTTCTCTTGTTGGCCAAAGCTTCGCTTTCTTTTAATTTCGCTTTCAGTTCATTATTTTCAGTGCTCAATTTTTCTGTTGCAGATTTCAGAGCATTTAATTCGGAGTTCAATTTTTCGATGGTTTTCTCGAAATTCACAGCTTTTTCAGTCAACTCGTTGTTTGCTTTATTTAATTCTTCTACATTCTTGTTGGCATTTAATAAGTCAGATTTCAATTTTTCAATTTCAGCTAAATATTTGTCTTTCTCTGCCAATAATTGGCTATTTGAGGTTTTCATATTTTCGAGATTTTTTATTATTTCTGCTAGTTCGTTTTGAAGTCTCTCCATTTCGTTTATGTTCTTATTTTTCTCCGATAATAAGTCGTTATTAGTTTGTCGCATTTCTGACAATTCATCCTGTAATTTTTGTAACTCGTCATTCAAGTGCTTCAGATCATCCATACTCTTATTCTTCTCAGCCAACAATTTCTCATTTTGTTCTTTCAATTTCACCAAACTCTCGTCTTTTTCTGCCAAATCCTGCGACAATGTTTCTAATTCATTTAAATGTTTCTCTTTCATGGCGGATAATTCGTTGTTCAATTCTTCAAGGTCTTGCAATTTTTTATTTAAAGCTTTCATATCGTCAGTTTCTTGCATTATTTCCCTTGTTTCTAATAATTCTTCTTTAACATCATGTTTATCATATTCTTTATCATCTTCTTTAATGTTATTTTGTGTTAATTTCTTCTCTTTATCGTATTCCTCTTTTTTAATATCTTCTTTCAATAACTAAAATTTTCAGAAAAAATATTGCTATAGATATTAAAGATTTCATTATTAAACATTTTCTATTTTTTTTATTTCTAACAAAGCGTTATTTCAAAATTTACCTGACGCTCTTCTTCACCCATCTCTTTTAAAGAAGAGTGTTTTTTAATCTCAGCATCCAAAACTTAAAGAAAATAAAACTATCAATTAATATTCACATATTATAAAATAATTTTTACTTTGTAATCCAAATTTAACTATATGAAACCTAAACTTATTATCCAACAATATTCCGAAATTACAATATTATATTACATAATAGTTTTATTGAAATTGAAATTAATATAGAATCAGAGATAATTGATAATGACATTTACGTTGATTCGTTATTTGCCACAGTTAATATTATTATCTTATTAATAACATTTTTATTTGTTTCATTATATATATCGTTCATTTTATTTAAAATGACAAACGTAATAACGTTTTATATTTAAATGATTAAAGACAACTAACGATTTGTGATTTGCGAAACTTCGTTTAAAATTAATAATGATTTATATGTGATTATCGCACCAAAAGTAAAACCGACTATACCCGAAAAAATATTCGAAATAAAATCAATCATATCCGGGCCCACTCGAATTAAAATCGAAGAATCAATCATCATACTCTAAAAGACTTCCGTATATATCCGAACATATTCGAAATAACTCTCTAACCGACCATACCCTTGTTTGAATGTAGACTTTCGGCAAAAAAAAAATAATAATAATTTCCCGAAATAGTATGAAAAACACAACAGAAATTTCGTATGCAATATACGATTTTCCATATATGATTTGTCATGAGTTATTGGGATTAAATATGATGAAATGATACATTTGTTTTTGAGTTGAAATTTTTAAGGAAATATGTGTTAATATATATTTTTTATATAATAAATACATTTAATTTTGAGCTGAAACTTTAAGAAAGTATATGTTAACACATATTTTCTTGAAGTTTCAAGTTAATGCAAAATTATATACGAAAAATCGTATAGAGCATACGAAAATTCGAAAATTCAATATTAAAAGTTCGAAAAGTTCGAACTTTTAACATGGAATTTTCGTACATTCGAACTTTAATGGAGAAGCTTAATATTCCCAGCATTTGGAATCCGATTAACATTTCAATATTCTTATTGGTTTTTTGTCCAAATTACAATTAAATTAGAATTTTGGAATTGTAAGTTATTAGATTTTATTGCTCGATTTTTAATTGGCTAATTTTATTTTTAATATATTTTTTGATTATTGTAATTTTCCAATAAGATATATTATTTTGAAAAACATTGTGAAATCACAATACATGTCAATGAAAAATAACTGCAGCTTGGTATAAATTTACAATGACTTCCAGTATAATATGCCTTATTG
>JABFPJ010003162.1:0-16931 GCA_022817425.1 Gryon sp. ZL-2020 | reverse complement strand
TCCCATTTCTAACCCCCCCCCCCATTTCACAATATATTTCTTTCCAAATTTATGATAAAACTTGATACTGTAAAGTTAGTTATATTTAAATGTAATCCCGCGACATCGCATAACAAATTTTATGTAACACATTTTAATCTTACGGATTATATAAATGTCGATGACATAATTCTTGTTTAAGAAAGATGTCTACTTTGGACAAATTGTAACTTCCAGGTTTATGTAAATAATCACTTTACTATACTCTTTTTATCTTTTTTTATACATTTTTTTTATGGAGTAATGTAAACTTACATTTTTTAGTGTTCCCTTAACAAATTACTTTATTAGGTAATACAGATTGAAAGAAGATAAATTAGATAAGTAAATAACTATTAAGCGATAAGACAAAGACATAAAATTTGACCTAAAAATATAAAAATAAAAAGTAGAAAATAATAACAACCAATGTCGAAAAATATCAACATAAACGCAATATCAAATAATGTTAATAAATATAAACAAACATAATAAACATCAGTGTATGTACACAAAAACAATAACAATAACAAAGAATGTCAGTAAATGTAAATAAACGAAATTAATTAATATCAGTGCAGGTAAATAAAATCAGTATCAGTAACGGAGAATGTCAGTGAATATAAACAAACAAATAAAAATAGTAGTATTCGTGAAACTAAAATAAAATAAATGTAAATAAACGAAATTAATTAATATCAGTGCAGGTAAATAAAATCAGTATCAGTAACGGAGAATGTCAGTGAATATAAACAAACAAATAAAAATAGTAGTATTCGTGAAACTAAAAATGTTAAATTTTTGGATGTTTGTTTTCTATTCCTTTTTTCAAATCAATACTGTCGACTGAAGGACAAGCTTTGTTTTGTCGTCGTTCTTTTGATTGTGTGATATGCCCTTCTCATTAGCGATTCGATCGAATCTGACTTTTCGAAAAGCCTATGAAAAGATGAAAATAATAAAAGCGCGAGAAAATGTGAGACATATGTCCGTAAATCGCGTAATTCGCTTGTACGACATTGCGGTTGCACGTGCGCGCTTTATAGAGAAGTTCATTTATAAGTATCTGCTTCAAGGTTAATTTGCAAATTTAACTCGGCGCAAAGCACAGACGCGCGCGCGCTTTTATCTGTTAGCGAACGCTACACTCTTCCGGCTTGGCGGCGGCCAAAAATCATCAGGTTTAAAACGCCCTCAAACCCACGTCGCTGCTTTTTCAGTACAAAAATCTTGAACTCTGAAGGTCATTTGTTTTTGTTTCAATCTACTGATTAAACTACAAAAGGTCGTTTAATGTGAAAAAGAATGTTGATTAAACTTATATAATTACAATTTCTTTAATTTTTAATTTTAACAAAAGTTAATTTTCATAAGAAATGGCGAAATCATAAGTTTGATATAGGCTAGTTGCACGGATTTGAATCAATACAAGTAGCGCCTCTAGTGGTTATTAGAATTTCTTAAGTTTTGGGATTAGCGCGAAATTAAATATAACATAATAATTAAAATAAGTGAAAAATATATTAAAATATATTATTAATATAGTATAATAATATAAAACATAAAAATATTACATTCAAATGGCAATAATTTTATATTATGACATGCATAAACAAATCTCAGCTTAATCCCAATTACGCAGGCGGGAGCCACTAGGGCGGCGCTGATATCGCCATGCAAGTAGCCTATAAGTAAACATAGCAGAGATGGACAAGACCATTACTTAATTAAATTACATTTATATTAATCCATAATAAAAATCCATCCATCCATAATATAAAAATTGATGAAACGCTTGAAGTTGGCTTATAAATGCGTCAAAGTATTGTTGTTCAAAATGCGCAATAACATATTCAGTTTGACAGGCTTAACATTAAAAAAAGAATGTGATTAAAAACATAACAAAATAAAAATTACGGAGCGCGCGAAACGCGCTTTAACCTAGTTAAGTATTTATAATAATAATATAACTTTTTAAATTTTAAACTTATATATTCATGTTACAACAGGATATTTTGTTTATCGCTAACGTTGAAAAGTATATAGTCGATATTGATGAAAAATTAGAAAAATATTCATTTTAATTCTAAAAGTAATTGAAAAGTGATTGAATTTTAATTAACTATTACTTTGATGTACAAAAGTGAATTGTATGTATACACTTAACAAAAATAAGATCATAAAATAAATTATTCGATAATTTGATTCTATGACATGGAAAATGACAACAAATTTTTCAGCCGTTTCTTAGAATTGACAAACATTATTATAATTTTCACATTTAATATAGTAATTGAGTAATTACATTTAGCCATCTCTGAAACATAAAAACAGAGAGGAAAAAATTACAAAAAAAAACATTAAATTACCATTTTAAATTGTATTTTATCAATTGTGATTGAATGAAATAGAATTTGAATATTTAATAGAAAGTATATTGGATATTCGAATAATAAAATGATTTGGAAGAAAAGCAAGTATGTAAATTAAAGCAAAATTATGTTGAACGCATTTTTAAGTCAATGTACAGAAAGTCAATGTGCGATTTTAATATTAATCGATGTATTATGTAATAACATTCGATAACATATTTCTGTAATTCAACTCAAAATTTTGATAATAAAAATTGGTTTCTATATACATTTTGTCATTTCTCTTGTTATTCTTTCATTACCCTTTTCAATAAACCACGAAAGTATTTAGAATACGACGTTAACTAAATACTTTAATACTATACGCAGAGCATAATTGATCTAAAATTTTATATTTATTAAAATTGAAAATGTACTGAACTTTCAGTAGTACAGGAAAAATTACTGTTTTGACATTTTTTTCAATTTGAAATTGAAGAACATTTCAATAAAATATTATTGAAAATTCATGAAAAATTTGTGGAAGAAGCAATAATTTTTAATGAAGAGTTAGTTGAGTAATTTTGCATTTGTTCCTGTACTACTGGAAGTTTAGTTAATGTTCAATTTATTCAAAATTATGCATTTTAAATTATGTATTATTTAAATGCATAACTTTTTAGATTAATTGCACTCTGCGTGTATTATTCAGCATTAAATATTTCAATATAATAACATTTGACTATTGCAACGCGTTATATATAATAAATTAATAATGCATCAGTGTTATAGTTTTTTTTAAATAGTACATTTTATTGTATTATTTGTGATGTATATTTTACAATAATTTAGTTGAAATTAATTGTAAATATCGATAAAATTTGAAATCATTTGGAATTAACATCATCAGGTTAAGTTTGACAGCTTGACATTTAACAAATGTTATTTAAATCTAAAATGTTATATTAAGTTGATTATTTTTTCCCGTGATATGTATTTGTTACTTCTGTCAGTACTATACATTCAGTAAATACTAAAACATCTAAATTCTCTATCATGTATATAGTATTTATATATTATGAAATATATAAAATTCATATTATTATGAAATAATCAATAATAAATGTCTGTCAAGTGTTTAATATTGAATATTCAATTAATAAATAAACGAATTTGTATTTTATTTTTCAGTTTGTATACATAAATAATGGTATTTAAACATGAATGTACAGCTAGTATCACAAGTAAATTAGTATTTATCAGCTATTCTTCATTTGAAAATAATTGACATTAAAACATGGAAAATTATCGTACAATAAACGATAATAAAAAGCGAATTTGTGTGCATTACGTAAATGATATAGAATGTCCGCAAAAGCCAATAAAAGAGTTGACACATACAAATACATTCACACACTTACAATTTTGCCGTTCTTGTGAGCTATCTTGGCTTTCACTATGTACCTGCGGAAGTTGATATCAAGCGTTTTATTTTAATAAAGAAGCAAAATTGGTTCTTGGACGATACTATAAAATCTCGCGCTTAGTTATTTTATGTTCATTTGCATTGGCGTATTAAGCGAAGCTAAGTGTACATGCCGTAACGTTGAAAGTATTTTTCCTATGTGTTGAAATCTCTGTAAAATTACATGCAGTTAAACGTTTGGCAAGCGAAGCAAAATTTTGCTGCTGATTCGACACTGTCGCGGCATACGCTTTTTCTTATTTCATCCATCTCTGGCACGTTTCAGATAATTGAGTGCTTTTCACAAGAATATCATTAAAATTTTATTTTTATAATCAAAATCAATGATTTTCACTTGTTTGTTTTGTCATCGAAACTTTTTAATCAGCTTATGAGTTAAAAAACGGATTAAATATTTTTACTTAATTAATTAATTGATTCAGTTTTTTTGTTGTTTTTTTTTTCGCAAGAATATTTAAAGCTCGTCTTTACTGCATTTCAATTTATAATTTGAAATAAGACGTTGCCTATCACTATTTCAACTAACCTTTACAAATCTTTCACAATGGAGAACAGAATGAAGTAACAAGGACAGTGATTGTAACAAAGCAATCCAAGGCGAAACATTTAACCAATATTAGAATAAACAGTTCGGCTTAAAAATTTAAATCAAGTTTCTAATAATCATAGAAAGACATTTTAAATTTTAATTTATATTCCTGGAAAAGTCATCTATGTCATCAATAAAAAGTCATCTAAAATTCATTCATACAATTATTAACAATTTTTATCAAATTAGATCCAAAAGGGAAATAGCGTAAAACTAAAAGTAATTCGAATATTAGTTTATCTATTAGTTAAGTTATTAGTTTATCTATTGATTTGCGAATTGAGCTCATGATGAAAAGGAAAAAACATATTTAGAATCATACAACGAAATGTTAATTATTTACTCTTTACACACACATTAAAAATAAAAAAAAAAAATTGGAAGAAAAGAAACGATAAGAAAAAGGAAGCGAGATTGAATTTTGGTATGGAGTCCGTTGTTCGAGACAAAAAACGAGCTTCTACGATAGCTGGTTCAATGACCCAGAGCAACTGCATTGGCCATCGTGACGAAACCGATGTGCTGCAAAAATAGACACTTCGCGGTACATCGCTCTTACTAACACTGTGTTAATTGATAAATCAATAAGACATGACTTATTATTTTGTTTATATATATATATATACTTTCCATTTTGTTCTCATACAAGGGCACACATATTTCAACATTCTACTGATTTCCATATTAACTCTTATATTTCTATATTATACTTTGTGTTTTGAGAGTAATTTTAGTAGCATGTCAAAAATATAATTTGCATCTAAAATTAATATACGAAGCTATTTATTTGTATGAAGTAAGAATAAAGATGTAACTTTTTGTTTCGCAAAACGATATCATGTAAATCAATGCATAGTAGATATCCACACTGAAAAAAATTTAGTCACCAAATTCAACTCCATAAATAATGAAAATGTGTTTTTAGTTGAATCAACTGAATCAGTATTTATATTAAGTGAATATCATTTAAACTACTTTCTTCAGGGAATTGACTCAACTCCATGACGGAGTTAGATATGTACAACTCCATGGAGGGATTGATTCAACTCCATCTCATAGTTTGTTTTTTCAGTGCATTTGTGCTTTAGCACTATTTGACGTATTCTGCAACCATACGTATCACGTGGACGGTAATGCCATACGGGATATGATCGCTACAGATGTTGGTAAACCATTGTTCGTCGTTGCTTCGTACTTTTAGCATAGCTGTGAAAATAATTTAAAATCATCATTTTAAATTATTTTCACAGGCTGTCATTTTCACAAAATTAACGCCTTATTACAAAGCTTATTCAAATTCTTACCACAATTTCATATGAAATATAAAAATTGCATTTAAGACAAATTTTATCGTTTTCAGTTCCATTTCTTAAAGTTTGTTTGCTTATATTGCTTTTCTAAAAATGCATCATCAAAAAAGAAGGACAATTTGATGAAGTCAAAGTGTGTGCAATATCTTAAGAAAAAAAGTATCTAAAAGAAAAAAGAAGTATCTCGTCTTAGAGCTGACCCTTTTCTTTAACATAAAGTGGAACTTTGATGCACACACTTGGGAATTATGTCACGCTTTTGTGTACGTGGCTCGGTTTGGTACGCGCACGTAAATTGGCATTCGAAAAATAGGCACTTCGCGTGATTTCTCAGCCACTACGGGCAAGCAGCAGCAGTTGCTTGATATCTGTATGTCCACACAGCAACATTGCACGCGCAGCTGTCTTTTTATACATATATAAACCGCGATGGTGTTGGTTGCATAATATGCAGGTAACCCAGATTTGTGACTGCCACTTCCCACCCACCGGCCTCGTTATCCCTCTTATATGACTTTTCTTTTCGCCTTATCCTTCTCTATTTCTGCACCCTTTTACTACGTAAGTCCAAACTAGTACGTGCACATAAGTACTTTCATAAGTTATTATCTACATTTTGTCATTTTGTCCATCCAACTTGTTAGATGTTAAGAATGACTCGTTTAGACCGATGCAGTTTAAAACATCTTCCATGTTTATCGTAATTTTGATAATTAGAGTTCACTTATTAAAGAATCACTTTGTCAAGTTTGTCAGAAGTTTTAATGAAAATTGAGATTCATTCTCTACAATTTTTGTTGAGTAATAATGTTTAATTGTTAATGAGCTTGTAATTATTAGAGCGATTTTTTGTACATTTTTTTTGTACATTTTTTTAGACTTTTAAATGGGAATATTTGGTATTTTTATTGCATGTTTTTATATTGAAAAATAAGAAGATTTTACTCTCGGGAATATGTTTAAAGTGGAGTAATGAAGTATCGAAATTTTAAATATTAAGTTTATAAGTGTCAATCTAGCGTTTTAGTATAATTAAGTTTGGAAATTTTTAATTGTAAGTTTAATTAATTGAATAAAGAAGATTTTTCTATTACGGCAGTAAAATTATAATATTAAAGAAAAGTAACAAAATTAAGCGTCGGATTTTGAATCAAATTTAATTCTTTAGTTAAATAATTAAAGTTAATAATAATTTACAGAATTATTAACTTTCGTTTTTTCCTTTTTCTATCTCAATTAATTTTGCATTGCTTTTTATTTTACTTTAGATTAAATTTTGCTTATACTTTTCATAACTTTTTAGACATTTCTAAACTCTTGATATTTTACTAATGAAAATATTTTACTTTTAGTACTAAATTTCATACTCCAACGAAATACTTTCTATTAAACAAATGTTCATTTTTCTCAAGACAAAAATCTTGATAAGATTGACTTAAGTAAAATATGTTTATGTAACTGTGTTTGTCTTGAAAAATTGAATACAATGAAATTGTGTGCGCGAAAGAATTGCGGAAAAGAGAAGCTCAACATCGTGGTCTGAAACAATAACACTCGAGCGAATTTTGAACCTACGATTGTTTCTGATATTTCAATGGACACCGGAATCGCAACTCAAACGCGAAACTCAGCCATTGTCACCCAGCAGGGCCTTTTTTCGCTCACAATATTCAACTAAGGGCACAACGACGAACAAAAATGCCCGTTCAAATCCTTTGTCAGACCTTGGTACGAACGACCACTTTGAAATCTGAGAAATGTTCGAGAAGGTACTCATAAAACCACTTTATGTTTACTTTTGTTTCTGTCTGTTTTCCTTCGGTCAAAATATGAATGTAGTTTCGTTTTATTTTATTTTACTTTTAAAAAGAAAAGAAAACATTTGCAAAAAGAAAAAAAATATTAAAATGAAATAAAAACTGTTTTTATTTCATTTTAATTAGTCATATACATTTTATTTTATTTCAATCAGTCTTGCGCATTAACTTGCGAAAAAGAAGAGTAAGCTTTTATGCAACTCGACGAAAACTTGTATCATATTTTTTATTTACATTTTTATCAGTATCTCATTACCATTGTTCATAATACAAAAGTGCACTTATGATAAAAAGTAGCAACCAAGAAAAGTTCTAACCCAGATTGAGGCTGATATTACTAAATAACTCGAAGAATTTAAATCCGGTACGATTAAAAATAGTTTGATTATAAATGTGTGTTATAAAATGTATATCACAGTAGATATATACCGCACATACGCACATAAATATAAATATGATTTTTTATATATATAGACATATGTCTATGTGTGAAGTGTGGCACAACCATCCATGCTAATGGTCCCCTCTCCCCGAAGCCAAATTGGAACAATCTCTCGTTATCTAACTTTCAATGTTTCAACTGTGTTGCTTTTACTTCGATATCACATGTTCGATCCACCATTTTCCTATATCAGTAATTAATATCAGTTTTTCATAATCGTTACAGTGAACACTTGACTATTATTTTCTTGCAATCATTTTATATTTTTTATTACTAGAATATAATTTCAAAATATAGTCCCATTTTCAATATTTTACACTTGAATATATAATAAATATATATTAAAAAAATTAAACATTATGCAAAAAAGGAAATAACATACATAATAAATCATTGTTTAATAAAATAATTACGATTGTTGGAACGTTAAGATAGATTCGCCCAAAACCTTCAACCCCTTATAGATTCGACCAACCGACCCACTTTGTTCAAGCTGAAGCGTTCGTTTGGCAAAAATAGGACAACTTTAACTAATTGTGCTAACAATTTTGCACTTTATCGTTAGTTTAGTTATTTTAGCATTATAGCAATTATAAAAATGACGTTCTTTTCCTTTTTCATTAATTCGTAATATACGTAATAGTCGTGGACTTGAAACGAACCTTATTTGTGTCAAAACCTTATTAAGACTCGCAAATTTGTTCACGCGACGCTATTACTTCATAAAATCTATTTCTCAAAAGCAACAATAAGAACGATGAAATATGCAAATTTAAATAAACCTTATCTAACTTATCATTCGTCTATTCATATTGAATTGAATATATTGTAATTCAAATTGAATTAATATTACGCAAATATACATTATGCAATTTTATTATAAAAAATACAATAGGCATAATTAAATTAAAAAGTTTTTTTTGCTTAAGTTTAATTTCACTTATACTGCAATGCTCAATAAAAATTATTAATGATAACAAACGTATTATTGAATGCAATAAAGTAAGTATATAATAATCAGTTAGACACTGCGAAGTACGATTAATTGATAAGTTTTTGTAATGGCCATGCATTGCTAATAAGGGAAGTTCTAGAGCGCAGGCGTATGAGGGTCAAATTTTATTGTACAATACTTTAGGTATGTCGTCGACGATGCCACGTTTCATTCTCATGATCATTGATAGTCATTGTATTTCACTGTTATTCATCGTGATTAATTGAGTGATCATAATTAACAATTACAACGGCATTAAAATCATTCATTTATATTATTTCCTATTCATTTAAAAACAAATTGTTTTATTATTTTTCTTTTGTACATATTTAACACAAACAAAACAAAGATAACTTTTTAACTTCATTTTATAAAGTTAACATAATTATATAAAAAATTTACTATAAATTATAAAACAATTTTTTTTTATACAAATTACTATATTCTATTGAAAAAACCGTAGTTCCGAAAACATGAACTAAATTAAAATATTGACAAATTAAAAAAAATGAATAATTACACGCGTGATTTAACAATGCTGATGATTAATAATCGGGCGACCTTTAAAATTGCAACCTTTGGTTGACCGTCGTCAATATTCAAATTTGCCCCCTTAACAGACTAACTATTAGTCGCATTGACGTCAGAATGTCTTTGTAAGTTCGCGCTTATACATGGATCGACAAAGGCTACGTTGTAGTAGATGTGTATCGCGAAAACTTGTATATATGCAATCACGCAACTGCACGTGTCGCTCGAGTTACGTAATGTACGTAAGATTAAAACGCGCGAAACATAAGCAGACATAACGCGGAAGCGCTACTCGACACCGACACGCCATCGGACGTAAAAAGACAATTGATCGACATTGGATCATGTATACGCGCGTTTATTTATCGCGCGATCATTTTGTTCATAAAGTCGTTCCTTTAATTACAACATCGCGAAATTACAACATTATGCAATTCAAACGCTGCAAATGTCATTACATCTACTACTGTCATTATTCATACTAAATTTCTTTTTCTGCATTTCTGAAAAAGAAGATACAAAAAATGTTTCTTAAATGGTTATTTTATAATCAATTATTTAAGTTAATAATTTTTTAAATTCATAAAAATTAACTAATCCATCGAAATTATGACTATTTATTTTAGATTTATTTAAAAGCCAAATTATTAAGATGATTTAATAGTATATTTTTGTACTAGGGTGCTTGCGCCCGTGTGGAAAACGACATTTTTCTGCACGCGGGACAGTACTGCACAAGTGCTGAAAAAACAATTTCAGTAGATTTATACTGACATATTGTTCTTAATCATCTATAATATTTAGTTGACCAATTGACGTTAATTGTAGTTTTTACTAATTTACTAATTATTTGCTTATTTATCGCATTGATAAGTAACTTAATTTCATTTTATAATTGTATACATATTAGTCTATATATTCGTTCCTTTTTAAAAAAGAATCAGATTTATGTAAAGTGAGCGATGCTTAACGCACTAGAAACAACTCACTTCGTGCTTTTGTTGAAACATTTTATAGTCTTATTTCTTGCGATGCGTTTGCCGTGTTTCTTTATTATTATCCTAAGTATAATTAACTGTTAGTTTAAAATTACGCGCTATAAATGTCCAGAAAAGTGGATGTTAGTTTCTATTATTTCTTTTTCTCAGCTAATTATAGTAAGCATAAAAATTAATCGTAACTAAATATAATATAAATTGAAAATAATTTTTCTAATGTTTTACAGTAATCTGTTAGAAGTTAAAGTTGTTCCAATAACTAATTAAATGTATAATACAGTTTATTACGCATGACTGCACTTTTGTGACTATAAACTGTCTTTAAAAACAATATTTATACATTTTTTATATATAATTATGTAAAGTATAACTATTCTACATAAATTTTACTATAAATATAAATTTATACTTACACGGAAGAAAATAACTCATTAAAAATTACTATGTATCCGAGTAAACTTGTGACGGTAAATGCATTTAATAAATTTTACTTTTTGACTTAGTAGTTTTTTTATGATTTTAACATTATAAAAAAAATCCCTCTCTGAGTTTCGAACTCGGTAACTGCGCGCTATTTCTTAATAAGCCATCGTACTTTAACCTCGCGGCTATTCGCCCGACTGTCGTTAAAAGATTTGTTATGTTACTTAAACGTGAAAGGCGTGAAATTTTACTTTTAATTAATTTAGTAAAAATTCATCAAAATTAAGCAAATTTTAATAAAAATCTATCAATTATCACGAAAACGACATTACCGTCACAAGTTTACTCGGATACATAGTAATTTTTCATGAGTTATTTCCTTACGTGTATACTATATATAATGTATTTGTTCTAAATATATATTGTATATATAAAAATAAATTGAATATGGAGTATTTTTTCATTATATTTTAAATATATAATTTTTTGCTGCGGTAAATATATGAAATATATGTTTGTATTGAATGGTTGAGTATTATATTTCAGTTCAGTCAATAGAAGTTGATTAATATATTTTGAAGTTGCGGAAGTTTATATCTAAGACATCTGCTAACAATTGAGTGCATGAATTGAAAAAGTAGGTCACGCGAAATTTGCGCTCGGGACGGTCACTTTGCTCGCTGCTCGGATATATCAGACGCTTATGAGGTCCCGTTGGTTTTTCGCGTTCGCTACACCTGGTTCTAGTGAAAGGACACGCGAAACGAGTACGAGCCTCCCAACGTGATGCAATATAAACGATGATTATTGCGGACACGAATTATCCTGCTTATTGAGCGGAGATTCTTTCTCTTTCTCTTTCCCACTCAGCTATTCCTCTGCTTGCATTCTCCTACTATCTTCTTAATCCACGCATCAGCAACCTTTGCTGTTAATTTTGTTCAGAATACACACGCAAATCGTTGCAAATCTAAAGTATCCGTTTCAAGAGTGTATCTCATGTGACGCAAATCGAGGAAAATAGATAATGAATAGTCGCAAACGTTGTTTCTCTTTTCAGTGGCTAATGACTTACCGTAATAATCATATGGCTTATCACTTTCTACAGTCATTTTTACAATTTTACCATATGTCGATTAAAAAGTTAATGTTATAATAAAAAGATGATTACTTTCATGCGAAACTGTAGTTTACGTATATGAATGAATGAAGAACATAAATACAACTTTTATTCGTTTAATATACTAATGTTTCTATAATATACTACCCTTATGGAAAAATATTAAAGAAACATGCAGAAATGAAAGTGACTATGGAAATTTCTATACTTTTGCTCAATTGAGAACCAAAATGAGCTATAATTACAAATATCTGTGTAGTTATTACATGCTTTTGTAGTACTTTTCTGTAAGGACTATAACACAATACTGCACTTTTTTCTCTACTATTATATTATATATTATATTTTCACATAATAAAAATTGGTATTACTATACTAACAATAAATCCATGTTGAATTATAATATCATACACAAAAATGAATGGAGTATGAAATAAATTTTAAATTAATTTTACATTTTAATATGAAATAAAGTTATACTAGTTTAGCAGATTTCTCGTAAAACATATTGCGAAAAAAATCGGAAATTCTGAGATATCAAATACGACAGATATATATGTATATTGAAAAAGAAATTTCCAATCAATTGTCTTACTAAGAAAAAAAAATTTGGTTTCTTTCCATTTCATTCTTTTGAATGATGTAATTTTCGTTCCAACCGGTACATATAAATTCATGGAATCCCTCGTGAAGGCTTCCCCGACGCTATCCGAACGCGAAAGTTTCTTCCCGCGTTGATATTTCCTGTGGAAATATTTTTTTAATAAACGCTCGCTCTTCAGATCAATACAATGTTCTCTAAGTGCATCGAATATTCAAAGAGCTGAAGCATCAGAAAGCTTATATATATATATTATTATTACCGAATATTTTACTTTTAAGTTTTGCAGAATAAATGCTAACTTCAATATGAATTCAAATTTATGACGCTGAATTTGTATAATATCATTTTATTAATGACTTTAATATTCAAATTTAATCAATACATGTATGTTAATTAAACAAATTACATTTTGACGTTTAAATTTCAGAACGTATCTTAATCGGGTGTATTTTTATTTCTCCTCTTTGTATATACATTGCATTATTTACAATACACGCAATGTATAGCGACCTAATAAAACAAATTAGCACGACTCGAAAAAATATACAGAACAGCAAAAGTAATTTTCATCCTTCCATATAAACAGTAGAGCGAGAAAGTTTCAGGCAATTACGATATCATACGCTCCGGAACTGTAATTTTTCACGCTTCAACTGCATTACTTTCCTGTGTTCACTTTCAAAATCATTTGTTTCCTGCTTCATCACCTTTTCCGTGATTGATACTCGTCGAAGAAGCACGTACTTTGTATATATATATATAGTCAATTTAGAGCGCAATACTGCATATTAATGATATTTCGTTGTTATTATATTTTGCTTCAAATACGTCAAGAGAATGTTATTTTAAAACGTATCAGAAATATATAATAATGCACAAATAACGAAGGGACGTAAATACGATTGGATTAGCGGAAAAGGTAATTTTGAGAGTGTCGTACATATGGTGAAAGTTGGCAGTCAATTTTACTTTGCTTTGCGAAGTCTTAGTTCTCGTGATTTACAGCTTTGATCAACGAGTCTCACGTATTGTTTAACGGAGATCGTAACATGATAATGCTTCGCTCATTTTCAAGGCGTTAAAAAAGCGTTACTCAATATTAATATTTCTTTTTACAATTTCGTTTTTCATTTAGCCTTTTTTTCAAATAGAAGCAAGACAATGTTTTAATATAAAGCAGTTGCTTCTTTCGTCATTACAACATGAAAACAATGTTGGAACACAAAGAAATGAATAAGAATTTATTATTGTTAAACTTACAGCTAAAAATAGTTAATATCTTATTGCAAAAATAATCCACGAATATGTACGAAAAAATGAGAAAAAGACTGAAGAAGAAGATAATAACATAAAAGTGTTCGTTTTTGGTGTTTCCTTCTTATTGTTTGAAAATTGTATCACTGACGAAAATAGCTCATTCTTTGTTTCCTCGAGGGTATTCTTTGGCGAGTGAACGCATTTTTCTTCAATCTCGATAGATTTTTAGGTGCTGAGTTTGACGCACTTGATTCTTATATGTATATATATTTATATATACATATATAAATATGTACGTGTAGGCGTGTCGTTTTTGTTAACATAGAAATAGATTATCAGCTAAGAGGACTCGCTCATTCGTGGTCCTCAAACAAAGGCAATTCTGATAAGTAGAGCGCTCTCTTGTTAATGTGCCAGATTCGTCGCTGTTACGCAGGTAATTTGTGCACGTGCGAGAAAACTAGACAATTTGGCGTCGACTAAATTTCCGAAACCTTCTTAACTTCTTTAACTTCGATATCTTTATGCAACAAAGCAAACAAATTGCTTACATTGATTTTAAATTGTCTAATTAACACATTGTGTATTTTTGAGTATATTTATTTAATTACTCTATATATGTATATATAAATTCAAAATAAGATGGAAAAGAATCCAATATCCATTAATCTATATTAATACATTATTTTAATAAAATTATAACAGTGTTTTCTTTGTAATTGAAATCGAAGCAAAAGTCTGATACGTTTTATGTTCAGATAGATTTGAATAAACCAATTTCTATGAACAGTTCAATATTGAGTATTGGCTTGAGTCCAGATTCTGACGATTTGTGATGCATTTATGTGTCAATACATATGATAAAATACTTAAAATACTGCGATTTCGTATCATTCAAGTTTGCAATGTTAAAAATAATTTTACAATAATTAAATAATGGAGAACACTGTATTAATAGAATTTACAATAATATAAATAAATTAAACACTTTAATTTACACAAATTATTTATTAATGTATTTAATAATTATATTAAGAAAATTTTTATTAAAAATAGTTTTAATTTTGCGATTATTATTTAAGAAAATAATAGTATTTTTGGTATTTTTGAAAAGTATACATATAAGTATATAAGCGCAGGTTGTGGCTGATTCGAAGCGAAGCTGACGACAGACAGAATGTGCAGATTCAAAACAAAGCGCATGCTTCGAGCGATCAGCTGTTTGACGCCATCTTGTTGCTCGTCCCCAGCTGTAGGCTCGGCTGCTTCGACACTCAACTGACCTCGTCGAGCCCAGGGACGCAACTCCTCCCTTTCCTGTGCTATTCGCTCGCCGCAATGCACACCTCTTTCGAACTCACACCGTAATCGGCGTTCTTCGATTATTGCCATTTTATATTGCTATCATGTTCGCACGCTAATTAAACACACATCTTTTCCCTCGTGCCTTTTTTATATTTTTATCTATGCTGGTACATTTTATTCGAATAATTAACGTTGCAGCAAAAAAAATATTTTGAAAAATGCTAAATCATTCTTTATTGTGTCAAGAAATTGAAAATAGAGAATATTGATGTAGTTTCACTTGAAATTCTACCAAACTTGCGAACAAAATTATTCGAATATTGTTTGATCGAATTTCAGTACTAAATAAATAATATTTAATTAAATTATGTGTTAGGTTTTCGGTCCATAATGTTAGAAGTCTTGATTTCCAGGAATCATATGATTAATCTATTTCAACGAATCAATTAAGGTTATTGATGTAAACTTGTTCATAGTACCTTAATTACTAAATTTGGTATCAAAGCAATTTACGCTAAATCATGGCTAATACATAATAAGTATTTATTATACAAAAGGTATAATAAACCTTTTGTCTCAATGTAATAAGGTTTCCTTTATTTCCTTGCACTTTATTAATTTTCCTAGTAAAAAGTTCAATCGGATTGAAATATAGCCCTGACGTGAAAACCACGCTAGCGCTATGATGCGTTTTCCAGGTATGGCGTTACACATGTATCAGGCAAACTCATTAAAATAAGGTAAAATTAGGAAAAACTATGTCAGACCATGATCGGACCTTATGTGGTTTCTTTATGATGAATGAAAAAAAAATTCTGGATTAGGATTTGAACTTGCGTTCCTTAAGTTTTCAAACCTATGACTTAGCCACTGGACCACCGAAGCTCTTATAAATAATAGCTACTTATCAGTTAGTAAGTAAGCTATTGGTAAGTATCGCTACTTACCAATAGCTTCCATTTTGTATCGTCAAGATGTGGCATGGACCATATCAATACCTAGCGTTATATCATTGATCATAACCCGATTTAATAGTGCTCTTCCTCGGCCATTTTTGGCCCTTAAAAGGCCGCCATTTTTCAAAAAATTGTCTCGCGTAATACTACTCTGATCCCAGTCGTCCTCATCAACCATTAATCTGGTTTAAATCAAGCAAACATATGAAACATAGCATGCCCAATTACAATTCTACAAGGGAACTCTCCTTTTCCTGTCCTGATATCATACAAGATTTCGTTCACATTATATCTTCATTACAAAAAATAATGAATTCCATAAATAATATTCATATTATTTAGTATTTAGTAAAAAAATACTCTCAAAAATTTTTTTCAATCATTTTTTATGACTATTTTGAACAAATATCGATTAAATCAGCAATATTACTTAAAGGTATTGAACAAAGTGAGAAAGAAGATCGAGAACATAAAAAGAATAAAGAAGGACAAGACGCGCAAGCTCAGTTGATAATCACACACGTGTGCGAATTAAATGTCCGCTACGATGCATAACAATACTATTCGATTCATAGACATCAGCCTTGACACGATATCTCGTGGCTCTTTCTTCATATCTATATACTATGTCGTTTCTCATATCTATCCCACTTATCCCTCTCATTCTCTATCTTTTTTCGTTTGCAAGGCATGAACTTTCTATCCCGAGTTTATTTAAAGTGACTTAAAC
>JABFPJ010003161.1:0-16935 GCA_022817425.1 Gryon sp. ZL-2020 | reverse complement strand
CTTCGAGAGGGGGGGGGTGTTATAAAGATGCCATAAGGAATTCATTGGCAGATTATAGGGGTTATAGGAGATTCATAGGGCGGTCATAGGTAGCTCTTAGAGGATCCATAGAAATATTTCGGGTGGAACCAGGGATTTAGTCAGAACTCATATACGGTCATAGGGAGGGGGTCACAGGGTTTCACCCGGGCGAAGCCGGGGTGAAACCCCGGCTTCGCTAGCTTCAGCTAGTATATATATATAGTCCAAGACATTTAGGAGAGTATAAGCTTTAATTTGAGACGTATTTGAACTAAATCGGTCCAGTAGTTTGGCCGTGATGAGGTAACAGACAACAGACAAACAGACTAACAGACAGACATAGATTGAAATTTATATATTAGTAGGATATATATTTGGATACATTTTCGTCCGTAGGGGATATAACCTAGGCTCTTCTTTAATTTTGTTACTAGGGTTTTATTATTTAATTTTGTTTTAATTTTTTAATGTTACTTAATTTAATTTTTTAAGGTATAATAATTAGTATGCGCTTTTTAATAAAGCAAATATTTTTATGTCATCATAATATTTATTTATTATCTGTTTGATTTTTGATTCCACAAAATTTGGTAATATTTCATGAGCGGTGAAGTAAAACCTTTTAATCAATACTTGAAAATTGAAATGTAAACATACTTGATTACACATACTTGTTATGATTAATTGATATAGCACCAGTAAAAAATTGAATAAATAACTTTTATTGTATATAAGTGTAGAATAAATTATGATATGTTCTAAAATTTTTTATTTCATCTGAAATTATAGTAGTTATTTGAAATACAATTAATTAATCGTTATTTTTTAAATTATAAATCATTATTTCCTAGAACGCATTTATAATTAATTTAAATGCTGTTTAATTTTGTCTTATTTAATCCAGTAAGCAATCAGTCTTTAAGAAAAAACTTTTCGAAGTCAAGGCACTTTCTTTTAGCGTACAAGATTAGCATCAAACGTATACGAATCGATCAAGACAACAAAGGACGTTAGCAAATAAGAAATGTAAATAATCAATAGTCTAGATCACCGTATATTGAAGAAACTCTCTAAATTCTTTAATTAAAATAAACTAGTTCATTCATTCAATTAGGTGAAATTGAAGCAGAAGTGAAACGTAAAAGTTTGATGTTTTATCTGTGTGTCATGTTCAGAATGTGTTAAGGTCAGTACTAATTTTAAATTTTACAGTATCTCCGAAAACAAGGTTTGAAAATAACGCAGTTCTTGTGTACATCTTGAGCATGAACCCTATAAGAAAAATCATTTCTAGCAAAATTTAAATTTAAATGACTGGATTATTTAATCGAAAATATGTTTGATCTGATTATTTATTTGTTTAGCCTAATCTGGTAATTTGAATCTACCCACTATCCCGAACATGCTATAAACTTCATTGACTTCACTAAACATCAAATTAACGTTGAGTGAAGATTCAAAACGCTTATCATTTGTTTATTTGACGTTTTATGAGGTTAGTGTTCTATTCGGGTCTTGTTACCTTTTACTTATGCAGTTCTCAACATGTCCAATAGCATTTTGATTATTACACCAAATTACAGATAAATCGTTGTGTAAGTTATAATGTCTAATGACATATTCCGTTTCTATCGTACTCAAGGATACCTAACTCTGTCTTGTATCTATCCAGAACACCAGGAACATTGGTTAACATACAAATAAGCTCTTCTTTACTAGTTCACACGAAGCCCTCTGGTTGATCGATATAGATCTCTTCTTTCAGCTTACTATGTAAATTAGCACGCTTTCCATCGAATTGACAATCAACCAATTTTTCTCAACATTTACATCTGTCAATAGTCGTATGATTTCTTAGCGGTGCGTGTTAATTTTAAATAATGTTTTTTCTTTTGGTGCATGAATAAAAACTTCATTATTTCTCGAAAATAGCTCCCATTTGTCTTTCTTCCAGTCTATATCTAGAATGAAGTTGCTTTTGAGTCGTGTGAATTCTTAAGCTTATTACGGAAATGAACTAAAAAATTTCTCAATTCAGCCCAAGCACTCTTTGGTATAACCGTTTCATGTGAAGTGTTGCTCTGTTAGTTTAGTTGTGGAGTGTTCATCATCGTTGTTTCACACGCCGAATACCTATTGACTCGGAGAATTCAGTCCAATACTTAGAACAGAACTCGTGACCATTGTTAATCCATAGACAATGATAAATTTTCCATTTCATGAACATGCCGATAGCTTCATTTTTGTGTTTCAAGAACATCACTGAAACGTATCTATTGGCGTTATCTACGATGGCAAAAATTTTATTTATTTTTACCTCAGCTTTCCACGTTCAATGTTCCTATTAGATCAGCATGCCCTAATTAAAGAGCAAATGACATCCATTTTGTTTCCCGAAAAATCGTTGGTTTCAGAAAATGTGCATCATTAGAAGACGTGTATCATTCTTTAGTGTCATAAATCAAGGGATATTGAAGGAATGAATAATTACTATTATTTCTTTTTGATATTCAATTCGGCATCACTTCTTCCCATAGTTCTGCAATTACCATATACAATCGTCCTCGTTGTTGTAATATAAATAATAATCGACCACCAATGTTAAAAATTAAGCATCGATCTTCGTGAAAAACGAGTTTCTTTTTATTCTTGATTAAAACCTTTTCTAAAAGAATTTCATGATCCAATCCACGTGCCAACGGCGTGTTTTAAGCTCTGATTCTTATTATGACTGTCCTTTTTCCAGGAAAAAATGTAGCACTGTTATCTGCCAATGTTGTTTCTTCTTTGACAGTTCTGTCTAAATTTGAGAAATAATATTTATTGTAAGTTATAATCATTCGGAGTCATGTGATGAGTTGCACTAGAATCGATTATCCAGCTGTCATTATTCATCTCTGCTAAATCACATAACATACTCAGACGGACAATATTTGCTTTTCCAATATCAAATTTTTTCTTCGCTTTACGATCTATTCTTCGCAATATGTTGTTATTATTTATGACAATAATAACAAATAAGCTTGCCTCTTAGTTGTCCTTTAAAAGTTGAGTCGTTCCTTGTTTACCTTTTGTTTTTCTTATCGAGGTCCTACTTTTGTTTCATTTTTAACTTGCTTTTTTCTATTTATATCCAGCGAAGCCGTTTCTTTAGTCTCACAGTAATCTTCTGGAATTCTCAGCTAGTAGTCTCATTCTGATTGTTAAATTTTTTAACTCATCAGCAGGAAGATTACATAGAGTAGATATAACGTTATCATAATCGTTATGCATACCACACAAAGTTGTCATAGCGAGGTTATAATCTTAGATTCCGTTTCCAGTATTGGATAAACCTGCTATACTTTTATTGATCTGATCAAAATAATTCTCCATGTTGGGACCGCTATTCATTCTATGTCAACACAGTTGTCTCCTCCGCTGAACTGTTTGAAATTTGCTATCTTTCGAGGCACATAACTGAAGCTTATCCGAAATTTTTTTCGCTGAGACTGTGTCACGTATATGTATCTGTTGTTTATCGCATAGACCAAGACCAATTTTCGTATGTGCGCGACCTTTTCGTGACGTATATTGTTTCTTTATGGCATTAGTTGTATTTTCTGCAGGTCGGTCTTCTCCATGTTCAATAAATAATTATCCATAGATCATCATGATCATTTTCATTTGATAAAAACACAACGCATAGTTTGCGCCACTCAGTTTTTCAATCATAAATTCGTTTTCTGATGTCATCGCTGTAAGGCGTCGAAAGGTTGAAATCACGATTTTGTTAATAAATAAGAAAAAAAATACAAATGTCTATGCTATAATATATATAATCAAAACTGCAAAATCAAAGCCAAGTAAAAAACACGTCTAAAAATTCGGAAACAAAAATCAAGCAAAAGAAATCTCTTTTTGTAATAATGAATCTATAAATAATTTAATAATTCACCGAAACACTTAACTGAGAGTTCAAAACTAAAGTGCATTTTAATAATACACAGGAAAAAAGTTTCAGTTTAATATAACATTCTTCAATGTTGATCTACCAGTTATTTCAATTTAAGCTGTCAAACTTCACCTTATGATGTCAATTTAAAATTATTATTAATGTTGTAAAGTAAATGTTAAAATAAAATTTTGCTGTTGTTGAAATAACATCTTATTTATTCAATTCAAGTGTTTCGTAAATGTCATTAATTAAACATAAAATATTTCCACATAATATAAAAAAATATAATTCTAATAACGAAAAACAATGAATTATATATAGTATAAAAGATATAATATATTTCATTCCATGTCTACCTAAGAATAGTACTTTACTTAACATGTGAGCATCTTTTCTCACTCACGAGCATGGTAACACTCGCTTCGCTCGTGTTGCCATCCTGCTCACGCGTGGGAAAAGTATCTCCAGAGCTCACAAGTTGAGTACAATACTTTTCCTTACGAGAGTGGGAAAAGTAACTACTTTTACTTTTTTTAAATTTTATATTTATAATAAAAATAAACAAAATACTACGTAATAAAAAATGAACAATGTTATTTAAAGATTTATATATATTATTTATGTATATGGAAAACGTCTTACACAATGATTAATGTTTAAATTATTCAATTTCATATCATCTTATCTTTTAATTACTTCAAATGCTTGAAGTAATGCAAAAATACTTCAATTCAATTCATTCAATTACTTCAAATGCTTGAAGTAATTGAATGCAAAAAACTTTTCATTGACAGTTTCTCAACACAACGTCGTCAAGTGACAGTAGATTGTAACTCTACACAGTCGAAAATGTTTTGAATTTTCGACACTTTTAATATACAATTATATATTAAAATTAAAAATGTTGTTTCAAAATTTAATTTAATGCAAATATATGTTAACTATTAGTTATAATTTGAGAAACTGAAAATTAATAAACATGTATTCGAATAAAAATCTTAAAATTATTATTAAAGTTGAAGTTGTATATATTGTCGAAGATGTCATTAAAATTAATGTACTTTTCTTGTGCAATTGTACATTAAATTTAATATTTCTCTGAATTTTTAAGCTTTAATTGTTTTAAACGTTTAGAAACAAATTACTTTTTAATATATTTATTTATTTATTTAAACAGAGTAACGCCTCAGGATAATCCTGTTTGGCTGATAACATTATAATAAAAAAAAAAAATAAAAATCAAAACATCTAGATATTTGTAAGTACCAATAAGGAAAAGATATATTAACATTTGTAGGGTAACGCAGGATAAAGCAATTAATTAATTAACAGTATAAACAATTGACTGAAAAAGTAAGTCTATATACAGAAAAGAAATGATAGCATAATATAATTAAAAATATGGATGTTGAGTAATTGATGAACTTATCAGATGTTTGAATAGAGCATATTTGAATGTTTCCAAGCTTTTTCTAGCTCTTATCATTTCGGGAATACGATTCCAAAATTTTATAGCAGATACAATGAAGGATTTTTCCATATGAGCGGTAGAGTACAAAGGGGTGACAAGATCAAGGCTAGATCCACGTAGCTCACGCAGGACAATCGAAGATCTCCTCACAACATTGCTATAATATAATAAATAATATTTATAGCAATAAATAAAATTTCGTTAAACTTGTAATTTATTATTTTTTAATGATATAATTAATATTACAATTTAATAATTTATTATTCTAAATTTTTTATACATGAAACTATTTTTTCATATTGTGATTTTTCAACATGTGGAAAATATATATTTAAACTTCAAAATATTTAAATTACTATAACATTTCTTTAAACCACATTTGAATGTACGTATACTGTCAATAATGTTTACTTTAATTTTAACCCTCTATTTCTCATTAGGTTATCCCTCTCCTATCGCATGCCTCGCGCCATTCACGTGACAGCCGATGCGCCAGTACCGTATACAAATTGGGAGCATGATAGGTTGAACCTACGTAGAATTCTCTGTCCACTCATGTTCGGACTAATTATTATTTATTGGATGATCTTTTATATCACTGATAGTTAAAATTAAACCAATGAAAATTGTACAAACAAAAGAAGTCTTAACAAAATATCATCCAAGTTAACCAAAACTTGAGTACGATTCCATATAATCGGTTCAAATCTACGAATCTAACTTTGTTCTCTGACCATGAGTTGCCTGTAATTATTCGGTAGGTCCAACCTATTCTGTCCACAGAACATACTAAAACATTTTGTATTGTTTTTAATGAACAATTAAAACAGCAGTTATAAATAAATTAACAACATATATAACTAAAGCAAGTATTAACCAATTATGACATTTCAATAAAAGAAATATATTGAAAAATTCTGCAGAAATTAAAAAAAAAACAATTAAGATCTATGGGATAACAATTTGGCTACGAACGTTTAAACATTAAATTTTTCTTTAATTAATTAATAAAGAAACTGACTTTTCAATAATTCTTGCTTAAAGTGAACATTTTTGAATTTTTTTCAAAATCGGAAAAATTGTTTTTTTTTTAACTACTTTATATATCGCAATTTTATATAGCCTACGGCACTTTAGTAGAGTTCAGGTAGTTGCTCTCAAAATTTTAACAAAATCGGTTCAGTAGATTTTGCGTGGTGCTCGAACAAAACAAACCATACTTTCATATTTATATATATTAGATAGATAATACATAAGTATGTATTATACATTTTTTCATACATGATGGAAAAGTATTTTAACCCAAAAATGATGATTTTGCAACTGAAAACCAGAGAAACAATTCGCTATTTTTCAGTCACTAGTACAAAAAAATATCGAGGGGCTTATAGGAAGCTTCCAGGAGACATAGAAAAGCAAACTTATAGAAAATATTATATTACTTAACTAGTGGTAGAAGTTGACAATCTTACGAGAGTGAGTTACAAGACTTGATTCGCTCGTCGTGTAGTTTCCAGCTGTCGTGGAATTGTTAACTTCTTCCACTAATTAATTAATATACTATTTTCAATAAGTTTACTTTTATAAGTTTCCTGGAAGCTTCCCATAAGCTTATGGAAACCTTATGGGAACCTTATGTTTATTTATGGAAAAAACTCCTAGTAGCACAAAAAACAAGTTTGTTTTTATTTTTCCAGAGACTACCGTGTTTTCTCATAGATGGTTATACACTATACTAAACGGAATATTAATGTCAATTTTTGCGAGTATTTACTAGTGTATACCAGTTAATATAAACACAATACAATAATTTCTACATATTATCGAAAGAAACACTAAATTGTAAGCAAAGAAGCATAATTTAATGATAAATATAATTTCTTGTGTATACATGAGAGTGCACATAAATACTATTAATCTAAGTGTTCGTTTTTTCGATATTTTTAACGCACCCCTTTCTTTATTCTTTCATTTTACTTGACCGCACCCAACCCATCTGCTGATTATGCTCGCCTGACCAGCGCCCTTCATTTGTCTGCGATATTTGTGTTCCCATACATTCTGATATGTTTACGTAACGTAGTGATTTTTCATATGAGTTATTCTTCTTAAACATTTATTTTATAAAAGCATACTCAGGTTAAAATAACACAAAAAGTACGTATTTCCATAAAGCTTGTATCTTTGCCAAGATACTTTAGAATAAATTCGGATCACAATCAATTTCATTAAGATAACAGACGCTAATTAAAATTAAGTAAAATTTATTTTATTTACTAAAAAATAATCATCCAAAGTACATAAATTTATCTACATTAAACTTTTGTGTTTTATGAATATACAAATAATTTAACTGCAATTCCAATATAACAAAAGGAGTAGTGTAGATTTGATTATTAAATTGTAACTATTTTTGTGGATTTTTTAAATAAAGACACAGAGTTATTATATTACGTATCAAGGGTCTGTGCTTTTTACACTCGGGATTAAAAATAATCCTGTTCTTAGACATAAACTGTGTATTTTATCTGATTAAATTTACACAATTATATTCTTAAAATGAATTTTTAGTAAGTTATTTTGTTATAAATAAGAGTTTATTGTTTTCGGTGTATATGCCTTCGTTATCACTATTTATTTTTTCAACTAGCAACATCTATTTATTCTTAATAATTCGTTTGCGTTTATTAGATTTACCATCTCGTTTTAAGTTAGCAGTACCTTTTCTGAATTTAAAGTTCATTCTTGTCGTTTTCCATTAAATTCACCAATCCACGAGGTCGCTGAAAATAAGTCGTATTCGCGAAAAGATTTCACTAATTGCAATCTCAGGAAATGTAAATTTTCATCCAATTCGTCTGGTTGTTCTAGTTAGAATACGTTAACTTAAACCTTTAATTGAAGTACAAGATAGGATTATGTGGTGAAGTTTACAATAAATTTTTACTTCATTGACATTTTATTTAATCGCAAGATTGATTACGGGTAAACAGCTAACTCGAAAAAAATCAAACTTCTCGGAGAAAATTAACTAGAGAAATTGTTTATTTACTAATAAACTGGTTTTGTAAAAAATAAATTTCTGTAGTCTCTGAAGAATCAGAAGGATTTTTTTTACAAAAAGTGAGGCATGATTATGATGCGATCTTTCGAAGACTGATATCAAATATTATGATATAAAGTACTACATACCACTATTTGAAAAGTTCTCTCAAAAATGTATTATTTGAAGTATATATACTTAGTATTAGAAATAATGTAGAAAAATATTTTTTTTTAAATATTAATTTCAATAAAGTATAAAATCCCTAGTAGAAATCGAGGCATTGATGTGGGTCTGATCAGGCGACATCGCTTTATCAGGCCCATATCAATGTCCTACGGATTTGAAGAAATTTATTCTAAATAATAATGTCTATGAAACGCATGAAGGTGACTTTTTTGCCAATTTATGAATTTGACAATTGGTACTATTTATCATTGAAATTTGACAGTTCTCTATCACTACCGCAATTTTTCAATAAAAAAAAGATATAAGATTTAATTATTATTCTAGTAGAATTTAAATGTGTGCGCGCACCGATATATTCCTAGTACACAGTATCTAGGAATGAATAGAAATGTAATGCAAATAATTAAAATTGAGTACAACATGTCTATCTTTGATCTCTAAGTAATTCTACAATATGTTAAAATACTCAATAAAATATAGTTTCAGGTTTGTTCAGACGGGAAAATGCTAGGCTCTAGTGCATTAGACTAGAACCTAATTCTACAAAATGTTGTATCTAAACTATGTTTGTATGCAAACGATGTAAAAATTTTATATATAATTTGAAAATGCAACATTTCATACAATTTTATTTAATTCATATCTGATTTTATAACATTTTGTGAAATTAGGTTCAGTCTTAAAATCTACTCATTCTTCTCATTCAAGCTTCTAAGTGTCATCAAATAACAAAATAAAATAATTCATTTATTAAGTCCAAATAAATTTGTCCAAAACACATTTATTAAAGCTGCAAAATATGTGATTACTTGTAAATAATATTTATTAGATTATAATAAATAATTATATGTTAAAAATGTATGTAAATATTTATGAAATAAGAAAAATGATAGCAATAGCTTTATTACATGAATTCACTGTAAATACAAACGTTCTAATCAGAACGGTTTTGAAGCTTTTTTAGAACGTTTTAAGGTGTTTTCTCTAAGAAAACATATAATGCGTTTCCAAAAAATCATTTTAAACATTAAAAACTTTTGTATACGTTCTATGTAGAATGTTTAATTCTTGCAGAACGTTTCAAAAAATAGAAGTTTTACAGTTTTATAAGTATCTACCGTATCTGCCACAGTATGGCAAATGCCGTGGCAACCTTGGGTAAACCTGTGGCAATATCTATTTTTACATATTTTTTCACCAGGAATAAACTCTTACTTTTTCGATACCTTTTTGTGACACACCCTGTATAAGGTAAAATTTAGTTGAGTTCATCTTTGTTACGACTTAATTGAATATATTTTAAAACGTTTCTGATTTTTCTTCAATAAACATAAAAACTATGTGCACTGAGGGAAATCTGAGAGGAATATTTCCTAATTTCTTATGAATTTTTGCTAAAGAACGTAGTAATCTAAGAACATATTGAAAAGAGGAGCAAATTTTACGTAGTAAAATTTGATATTTAAGTAGCATATTAGAATAATATTTATTTCAAAATTGCTACTTTAATATCAATTTTTACTACGTATACATAGTAAAAATTGGTATAATACACAGTAAAATTTGCGCCTTTTTCAATATGTTCTCAGATTACAACGATCTTTAGTAAAAATTCCTCTTAAATTTCCCTGAGTGTGGAATTAATATTTATGTAAATCGCATTTCAATATTAAAGATGTGAAAATCTGCGAATTCATACACTGAGAAAAATGAGATAATATAGAAAATTTTTATGTTTAATAACATTTATATTTTATTTCATCACTTTATTCTCCAAGATCCATCAGGATTCTATTACAATGTAAAAATTATTTTTTTAAAAAGCGCCCACGTCGGACTAAATTGTGACCAAAAACCGTAATTTGTGAAAAATGTAAAGTAATATAGTATTATAGTATGTTACATTATATATACAGAATTTAATATATACTATACTTATATTAGACCCTGCATTGTACTAAACTTTAAGTGATTTATGAAAACTGTGCAATTATTTATATTTTAAGAATTTTCAACATATATACGAAAGGTAACATTATATACGATATTAGAATTACTTTTCTTTTACACAATGTTACATTGTATGTAATAATAATGATTATGGAAGACCTCGAAATCATAGCTTTTGTTTGCGCAAAACGGATAACTCACGCGATCTTCTCGTCTATATTTTTTTATATGTGCATATTTGTGCGTAATTTGGGAGTGGTACTATTTCCATTAACAAAAGCTGTCTTCGACGCCATTACAATGCGATAGACGATCTATTTCATGTATAGAGTGAGTCGAAATGCCCAGCAAAAGTTCACAACATTTTGCTAGTCATTTCATTTTAAATTCTGCTCGGTTCTTACTGTCGTCTCAGTTACCTTGTTTATGTATACGATGACCTAACATCGAATAAAGATTTAATGTTAGATTAAGAGGATTTTATTTAAAAGATATTTCGAAAAGAGAAGCTGAATGATCTTAGAATGAATTATAAATTACTTCAATTAAAATTTAATATCATGAAATTTTATGTCAAAGTTTTGTTATGTAATAAATTAATTAACATGATTTAATATTATGTTCTAATTCTAATTATATATATATATATATATGTAGATATACAGCCCAAGCTGATGTATTTTATTGATTTATGTTTTCATATATCACTTAATTTTTTTTATTTATTGTTTTTGTAATTACAATTGTAAGAGTAAGAGTTATTAAATTCTATTATCAAAGAAAATAAATAAAAATATATAAATAATTTTATTTACAATGTTTATACAAAATTTTGGATATAAAATGGGTTTTATTCACTTTATGTAAACGTATATGAAGTAAACTAAACATATAATTGCGTAGAAAAACCACAAAAATAAGGAAACGTGTACAGATCGTGTATCTTTTACAAATGGCTTCCATTCTTGGCCTAGATGACTGTCTTACTGTTCGTGAACGTCGTTGTGGGGTAAAACGTTCCAGTGATAATAGCCTGTTAACGGTAAAACGTGTACCATTGCGGACGTCTTTGTCTGTTTTGGCATACAAAACACGTAGATGGAATAAGTGACGATCTTTTCCATTTCTTTTCGTTGTTTTTCTCTGCTGTTGCATATCCCTGAATTTCAATAAACCTTTAATTGTGCATGCATTTTTCTATTATTTACAAAGAATATGGAACACATTAAACATTGAATATATACCAAATATTTCTTGTTATTATAAGATGAGTAAATCAATGGATAAACGAATCTAATTATGTTATCAGAGAAAATATTTTTACTTTACAAGTGCGTGATTGCATTCGCTTCGCTCGTGACCAATCACACACTCGTGGGAGAATCCCTACTTTTCCCAAATGTAAAGTATAGTATTTTTTCTCACGAGTAGTGCTAAAAATGCCTACTTTTCCCACTGTCATTTTGAGTGGGAAAATGCTTGCTTTTCCAACTCACAACATTGAGAAAAGTAGGCATTTTTACCGCATGATTTTTCTTAATAATTTCTTTCGAAAAATAGGTCGTCATGCAGATCCACCAAATTAATTATTATACAATTGAAAAAATCTTGCAATATCATGACATAATACAAAAACAATATCCCATTAATAATTGCATTAAAATTACAGTAAAAAATCGTTACACTAATGCTTTTTAGCTCATCTAATTAATTATTAATACAAGTAATGACTTTATTTGAATCATCAGCTTGTAACTAAAATAATCGTTATTATTTATAGCTGAAAAATTGTCTAAGAGTTGTTGCTGTTTGAGCTCTATTGTTAATTATTATCTCAGATTTAGTTTTTAATTTTCACGGTTCATAGGTTTATATGAAAATCATTTTATTCTAACTTATTTTGAACTATACAAACAACGTTTCGAATTATTGTTACAATATAGATTTCGTCGTTTCAAACTATGGGCGATTCATTTTGTTCATTAAATTGAAATACTTATATGTTCGACGCAAATGAAAAATGTGTAACTGCTGAGAAATATTTTGGCCGATTTTAGTTATCAATTGAATTAACACAGATTATATAGTTGAGTGCGCACTACTGCTACTTTCTGATAATAATGGTTTTACCTTTGTTACGCTAATGTAATTTTTAAACAAAACTAGTAATCGATTTTCGATTTCAGAGGTTGAACTAATTTATTATGCTTGGTTTCATGATTTAGCGTTGTGTGAATTTAATTACAGTTTCTCAGATGAATTTGTTATTTTATATAAAAATGTAGATGATATCCGCTCCATTTAAAATTTCAATAATAAATAATTAACAGTTCTCAAATGTTTTATGTCAGTTATTTTTTGACGTAAGGTTTTTTACGATAACTTACATAATTTCCAAATCCTGCACACATAAATTAGATTATTATTTATACAAACTATTGAGTAAAAAATAATTCTCATTTTTCCAAATGATTTTATTAGTAAATAAAATTTTATATGTATTTATACTGTGAAATATATATTTGTAAGCAAGTTAATATTTTATAACTCTATTATCCAATGTATGTTTTAATGCAAAATTATGGGAATGAAACATTTTTTTAACATAAGAAAATTCGTAATAAATTTATAACAGTATGTTGATAGAAATATGACTATCCTTATATGATATTATTTGCTACGAAAGAAAGTTGCCGATATCATAATACAATAAACATTACAAGGAACGACGAGCATAAGGAAATGTTTAGTTTGCAGCAGTTATTGTTTTATCGTACGATGAGATACTGCTTTTGCTTTTACCTCGACTGTTAATAATATCTCGTCCCTAAGACAAAAGCTTTGGTTGTAATGATGTCTAAAACATAACTTCGTCGAAGCTGGCCAAATGAACGGGCTTTAAATTTTATAAATATCCATTCAAGGATATTGCTCAAGTTTTGGTTTTAAGAAGATTGTACTTGAAGTCGATCTGATGTTAAACATGATCATAATATTTCAAATTCACTATATACAGAAATTAATTTTCATATTTTAAGAAAACTTATCATAGCAGCTCTTCCGGGAGGACGTCGATAATATTGGCCTTCATCAATAATAATAAACAGTTATAGTTATTTTTACATACATTTGATATTAATATATAAATACACATACGTATCTATCCTATGTTTATATATTATAATTGCGTTAGAGGAAGTGGAACAAACAATTTATGTATGTATAATATCATATTTGTTGTTATTTAAGTAAATGCAAACATATTTAATAAAAACTAAATAATATCAGATACAATTCAGAGATCGAATGAATATGAAATGCCCAATTTTTCAAATAAAATGTTTTTAAACATGGAGGCATGAAAATTTTGTAACAAAAACTAATCGAACTGTTTTGGATTTAACAGCAAAGTGATATTTGTTGAAATTTGTGTTAACAATGATTGATACAAAATCAATAAAAACTATGAAAAATTGTTTATTCTACATATAACAAGAGCCTAATAGAAATTGTGGATTGACATCGGTTCAAAACAAATGAGTTAGTAACAGTATATCAATTCATCAAATTCTTTTCTACAACGATCCCACTGGAAATTTTGCGTATTCGATACACAATAAGTTTAATTATTATTTGTTTTAGTCATTTTTCGCTCAGAAAAAATAGTAGGTCACTTCTATGGAGTTGTTTCTAAAAATTCCAATATTGCAATTCATGTAAAATAATAAAAAAAAAAAAATATTAATAATAAAATCAAAAAAACGATAGGAAAATCAAATACAACAATTTTTAATAAAAAATACGTGAGGCATACCGGCATATGGCCGTATGAAAATAAGGTCAACACTTCAACAGTTTGATTGTGGTTTTGTATATTACGTATACATGCATATATGATATTAAATCGGAAAATTTTAATTATTCTAAGCGAACATAACAAAAAAACACACTAAGCAATACTTTTAAACAAATGCACGTAAATAGTATTTATTCATACGAGAATTGTAAGAAAAAGGAATTCATTAGAAATAAATTTGATATAGCAAACTGAAAATGTTAAACGAAGGTAATATTTGAAATTGGTAATAGATATAATCATAGATGTCATATTATCATAAATTAGTGTAATTGATTTCAAAATTAATATTCAAATGTTTTGAGTATTTGGAAACTGTAAGTTTGAAATTGTCGTTATTGCATATGTCAGTGTCTTCGACATTGATTCTAGAATACATAGTTTCGTTGCCTTCGTTCCACAATTCAGTTTTCCGGAGTAGTTTCGTGATGGGAATGTGCTACGTACATTTGGAGACTCACATACTAGTTAATTCACAATGATTTATATGGATTACTACGGATGTGTTTCCTCGACGAAACTGGGATATTTGTGATGGAACAAGATGTAACGATCGCGAAAAAGTACATTCACGCTTTGTTTTTATGAGAAAAAGACTATTGAGAAGTACTTTGCTTCATGAATATTCATCGACCTATAATGCAGCCTCAATCTCCGTACTAGGACGAACTCTCACGCTTTTCCTGAATTCGACATTTCGATTTCGCTCGTTTCCTTACGTCTTACACTTTTTTCAATTTAACTTCCACTCAGAATAAAAATCTCTTTGATTCCAAAATTTACTCCTCTATTTGACAGAAATTATTGTCTATTCAATATAAACAGAAGAAATATTAATATTTCTACGAGTTATTGATTATCAAATACAAAAAATGTTGCTACATAAGCTTTATATTTAAAGTGCAACCTTAAAATGAAGCATATTCACTTCCAACAGTAAATATGCTTGAAAATTAAATTATTTTTATTGCAGTGTAAATAAATGAAATATACATACGTAAATATATTTGAAATATTTGCTAAATTTTTAAATATATTTCATAATACATTTTCAATCTATTAATATTGATAAAACTGTTAAGTCGATATTTGTAATATGAACATTTAAAATCTATTAAAAAATACTTCAATAATGTCAATTGTAATTTATTATACAGCGTGAAATTTAGATGTATTTTAAAAAATAGAATATATGTGCGTAAATAAAACATTTTTATAAAAATTAAGAAAAACTATAAAAAATGTGTTTTCCTTATTCGAGTAGAAAAGTGGTTACTTTACCCACTCTCGTCAGAAAAAATATCATATTTAACTACTAGCGCATGGCTGAGCCGTATTTGAAGAAAATCTAGGAAAATTAAGTTAGAACCGAGTAAGAAAACGTCTCAGCCGTGTCCCTTCGATTGAAGGGACACGCGTTTAAAAATGTTATATTTTAAAAAATAAAGATTCTATTTATTGATTACAACCCAGAAAGAAATTGCCAGAGTTGACAAATGGCGCAATACTGGCACCAATGGTTCAGACCAATGGTTCAGTACCGTTTCAATATAGTTCGACCACTGTCACCAGTAGAAAACAGATATTAAGACCCCAGGCAGAAATTGCCAATATTTAGACCACTTTACAGTCGTAACAGTATCTTACCAACATTGGCAAACGACATTGTCTATCAACGATGCACCAACATATGATCCACTTTGAGCCAACATTGGATCAACGTTAGTCAGCCCACATTGGTTGCCAACATTGTTACAATAAAGAACGTATGTCGGTAGATGATATCGGCAGCCTATGTTTGGCCAACATTTTACTGACTTTAAATGCCAATGTTTCGTCAACATTGTTTAGCCAATGTAATTAGCCAACGATAAAATGTCGTAGAATCAACGTATACATATAACGTTCAGATTTTCATCATTTCAATAAATGAATGTCGGCAAGCTACCTATAACCAATGTTGTACCAAGTTTATTTACCAATGTTTAGTCGATGTTGTTCAACCAACATAGGCTACGAATATTATCCCAATATGACACCAACATAATCTTTATCCAACGTTGGCAATTTTTTTCAATTAACGTTATACCAACTTTATATACCAATGTTTTGCCAACTTTTTCCAAACCACGTTAAACCAATGTTAAAATAATATATACATAATAGTATTTTTTGTATCAAGGGAGACAAAAACAGAAATTCGCTACTTCTTGCGACGTTTAGAATCCGAGAGCCGAAGGCGAGGTTTGTAATCGCATGAGGAAGGAATTTCTGTTTGTCTCCCATGGTGCAAACAATATTTTTCGTTAGGAAGGAACGAAAAAACGCACTTTTCAAAAATCTCCTAGGAGTGAAAAGTGCGTTTTTCGTGGCTGAGTAACGAAAATTGTATATTGTTTATTTACCAATTCGTGATTAATGTTGTACTGCCAACATAGGCAGCCAACGTTATAACAACATAGAGCCAA
>JABFPJ010003160.1:0-16943 GCA_022817425.1 Gryon sp. ZL-2020 | reverse complement strand
AGTAAGAAATAAATACATCTGACACTTAGTTAAATTTACAGATTCAGACTGTATCAATTTTTTACATCTGAAATTCATACTTAAATGTCTTAATGTAATACTTTTTAAGATGGCTTTTCTAGCAGTGCTTTAGTCGCAAATAGCAATGCTGAATCGGGACTGTAATTTTGTTAATCATTATTGAACCATATTTTTTTCTATTAAATTTTTAGTAGAGAACTATCGAAAGTGATCAATTAAGCCAATTTAGACGATAAATAAACTAACTTAATTAATTAGTGTAGTCGGTTAGTCTAATTAGTTATTCATTAATAAATTGTTATACCAAATTTCTCTCAGTGTGATTATATATAACTTGAAATGAAAACAAGTTTAGTTAGAAAAAAATTAAATCGAACGTAGATAATATTTAAAATTGAACAAAATTGTAAAGTACAAAATATTATATTATGCTTTAAAAAAACTGTAAACACATGCAATTAAAGTTCAACTCGGAAAATTAAAGGGAAATGAAGATAATTGTAATGCCCCTTATCAGTTCATTGTTTGAATTAGAAATATTCGGAAAATAAGCGCTGAGAAAATGCGAGTTCTTGTTTATAACAACGTCGATAAAATTACATGATCATTTTTAACGTCGCGAAAACTTGGGATTTAGTGAAATTCCAGTTATAATAATTGTAAAATTGACTTATTGTACAAATGATGTCATTAAATCGTTAAAACTTTTTACGTTTGATAACACAATCTTGCATGTTTCATAGTTAGTTAATACTGTTATATGTTTCATTTGTTATTGTAGAATTCTTGTTTATTTTTGCAATTTTTCAACAACTTGAAAAATTATAAAATTTATAAGAATGGAAAAATCTTATAAAGAAAAGGGAAGAATGACTTCTGCAGATTTTTTATTTAAATGTAGAGTTTATTATTATTCCGCCAAAAAATACAATTTTTTGAATACCAATTTCAGCAAAATTACCGCTAAAATAAATAAATTGAAATTTGTATTTGAATTTTATGAAAATCGCCGCCTAAATAAGTAAATTGTATTTTTAAATTTAAAATGTACTAAAATATAATAAAAAATGTTGCATTTAAACGATGCTTTTACTTGATTAGGTAAATGAGTTTGTATTTCATGCCAGATAACAAAGTGTTTGATAATAACATCTATTTTGTGTCTTCATTTCCGCTAGTGTAGTAAAATACAAATGTTGTTTCAGTAGAAAAAATACAATTTTTATTATATGAATATATATATTATATATAATAGAGAAAAAGCACCTACGTTGAGGCACTTTTTATTTTATGTTATTTTGTCTCAATTTAGGTAACTTTTCCCTACGAAAACTATAAAACAACTACGAAGTAAATGCATTCCGCAACTAAACATTTTCGTTGTCTTACAAACATACCTAGTCTAGAATTTTGTTAATGCTGCGTCCGTAATAAATTGACCTAAACTTGAAAGACTTGAAATTAACTTAACGAAATAATAAATTATAAACTTCGAATATATTATAACGTCATGAATATTACAACGTCAAATCTGACATTAATTTACATATTTGAATGTTTCTGCTAACAAAGAAGGAAATAATTTTTGATTTGAATGACAATAACCAAAGCTGAAATGAAATCTGTTCCCATTTGTACGAAACATGCAATTTCAATTATCCGATCATAAAATGTTCTATTGTAAACGCTGATAACTGTAAAGACATTTTTCAATTGACAAATTACGTCATATGTACGTTGTGAGCTACATTAAATGCAAATAAACATATATATTTTGTAACATTTTTGTTTGTCAAAAAATTAATTACACAATTATTTATAACTTTTAAATATTTGAGATAACAGTTGTTACTTAACTAAAAAATTGGAAACCCGTTTTTCTTTTAACATTATTTTAATGCTTTCCTTATCTTTCAATTCATTTCTCTATTTATTTGTTGCATTTCTTTTTTTTTTTTTTTTTCTTTTTCAACAAAACTAACAATAATAGAACAGAAAGTAATTGACAGTCATTAAAAGGTTACATCATTGTATTATTAATTGATAAGACCGAAGAAATGGTTACATAAATTTATGAGTGATAAATTATATCATTGTCATCAAATCCTTTCATTCATGTAAAGGCGATAAACGAAATGATGAAAATGAATGTTTCTCTTTTTTGCACGTTTGGACATTATTTTGACTTCAAACTATTACAAAAATAACTACGCAACATAGTAATATTTGTTTCTTTTTTTAATGACTTAAAATTATATTTGTATAATATATTAATTATGTTTTTATAAATACTTAATAAACAAACGACACATTGAGCTGGATGAATAAAAAACAGTGTTATTATGAACGTTGCAGAGGTCAATGTTACAATTGAGATTACGCAATGTTGGAGCCGTAAAATTGCGCTGAAATTCATTTTTGCAAAGCATCTATTTTCGTATAGATAATCCACAATTTGGATAAAAAATATTTTGATTACATATTTTTTACAACAAACTTTTCATTACTTTTAATGAAATCATTAAAATTAACAAAAATTTTGGAATATCTGTTAAAGGCGAAATATCAATTAATTAAGAACTTCATAAAAACGTAACTTAGTTTTATAAATTATTTTGCAAATTATTGCAGAATAAAATTGAGCCTCTATTGTTGTCTGCAAAAATGTTGTAAAACAATATTGAAAGAATTTCTTTTTTGACTGCATCTTATACAAAAGTTTTCTTGGTAGGAAAATGTTTTATCTGCATTGCTAAAAATGTGTATTACACAACATTACAAAATGCATCAAACAATTTTTTTCTTAAACCATTTTCGCAGATAAAAATAAAGTCCACTTGAATAAATTTAATTAAAAAAAAATAAAATATTTTTAAACAACTATATTATGTATATGCAGCAAACTTCAAACCCCATTAATATTTCACCTTAAAAAATTATATTGAAAAAGAAAAGTCGTTGACAAAGTCGGGAACATTTGAATAACAAATATCGTCGAGTAATGCGTCGGATGCAAATGTCAATAGTTATATGTGTATGAGCTATTTATCGTCACGAAATGTGCGAATAGTTTAGATTTGCGATTAAGATTAAAGGCAGCTTTGTGGGAAAGCAAAAAATAACAAAGAGAAACGTAAAGATAGAAAGAAAAAAGTTGATGACAACAAGAAGAAGAGGATGAATTAAAAAAAATAATACAAAAAAAGGCGAAGGTGAAACGGTATGGCGATCTATTTATAATGGAAAGGAGCTCGGATGTTGCGTCAAGTAAAAAGAAAGTTCATTAAAGAAGGATGCAACGAAAATTGCAAGAGAGAAACATGGTGGAAGTTTCCAGAAGCCTGGCGAGGGAGAACGCGATGCGCGATTCATGTGCGTAAGCAAGACAGTTAATAATAAGACGGAAACAAAATGACGAGAAAAGTTAGGTTTTCAGAAGTAAACAAAAGAATGAGACGAAAGGAATTTGAGCATGAAACAATCTCAGAAAAGCGTCATTTAATATCATCTAATTTCTGGCGATGACTGTGGCGCAGGACAGGTGGTAAATTTGCTTGATTATATATTGATTTAGTTGAAAATTGACAAGTCAAGACTTAGAGCAAGAATTCAGTTTAATGAAGACTTATTGTATTGTCTTAATTTTTATTTTGTATTATTAATGTTGTTATTATTAACTTTTTGTGAGGTTTTGATCATCATTTAAGAAGCACTGGCACAGTACTGCCACCAGTTGCTTCAGCAATACCATCAATGGTATCAGCATCAGTGGCATTATCGGCACCATTAGTGGCACCACAAGAATACATTGGCAGTGACACTACTACTAGTGACCACCAATGGCATTAACTGCACCAGTAGCAGCAGCATCACCTGCACCACCAGCACTGTCAACAATATCATCATTTGAATATAAACAAGCAAATTCAAAAGCCATTTTCTCAGCTTTTCTTTCTTTAATGTGGTCAACAATTATAATAATTTCTACAATTGATATATATATGAAAAGAAGTTCATTTACACAGGAAGTTTTGTTCTACTGTGTTGGGTGAAACTGCGGTGAAACTGAATGTAGAAAGTGTTTTGTATTTGCAAGCAAAATTTAACACACAAATATTAAATTGTAGTATTTGAGTCAAGATTTGATGAAGGTGTTGCTTCACATTACCTTTGCTTTGGTAAAGGGCATCAAACACAGGGGCCATGGCTGCATCATCTGTCTTCTTCGTGAGGACGGCATGTTGTAACGTGTTTATTCTCCGATCTTTTCTTATCTAAACTTCCTTGCGCTTTTTGCTAGGTTCTTGTGTTTTTTACATATATATATATATTTATATAAAAATATATTTGTGTTTCGTAAAATGATGTGTGTCAAGGGTGGGTACGCGACATAGAATAAGCACCACCGAAAAAGCAGCTGATCATTCGTTGGATCCTGCGCAAGGACTTGTCTTGCGTGCGCGCCGGTAAACACGTGTTTCTACCTTCACGGAAAGTAGACGTCGCACTTTGCCAAGCGAAACCAAACACACCACCTGGTGGTGACACTTGTAACCTCCAGATTACTTCACTATATATTTATTTATATATGTATATATATGTATAGATATATACAGATAAATATGTATATATATAAATAATGTAATTGATAATACAAAAAAGTGGCTAAAAGAGATAAAAGAAAGGAACTAAAGCGAAATGAAAAAATAACTGTAAAATTGGCAAGGTCAAGCGAGGTTTACGACGCCGGCGGCTTTCTCGGTTTGGGACAACTTTTGCTAATCAGATCGCGGGATTTGTCTTTTATATAGACGCGATCGCGCTTACAAGCGCCGCCTTCCGTGGTGTTGCCCCTACCACCTCGCGACAGTGTGCGAATTCACCACATCGATTAGACCAACCGAGGGTGTACCATCGACTGTCAATTACAATGCTGTAACGCACTTTTATTTCGCTTTCTTTCTTTCTTTCTTTTTTCATCATCTCCATTTTAACTACAAACTTATTTTTACATCACAACCTTTTCAATGTACAAGTTTAATGCTATTCAGTCTAATTCAGTTTACTAATTGTTTTTGTTTGTTTGTTTTTTTCTAATATTTCATGTATAGTGTATGTCTTCTTTTGTTCTGTTTAATATTATTTTATTATTTTTTTATTTTTTTAATAATATATATTAATATTACGTTCATTGTAATAATTATTATTATAATAATAATTATATTCTCTTGTTTTGGTAAATTAATTTGATCCCAATTTTTATGCAGTTTGCTTAAACACATTTATTTTATTGGCAAAACTTGCAACATATTTCAAGATGATTACATATGTTCACATATTTTTATACATTTTTGCTAAATAAGCAGAATTTTCAGAGATTAAAATGACTTTAAAAATTTGCATAAAAAATTCAATTTATTGAGAAATAAAAATGTGCAGTCAATTTACCACATTTACGGCAAAATAGTACATTACATATCAAGGGTGAAGAAGTCGACATTATCATCTGAAGGAGGTAAAAGTTCACTTTCTCGCCGAAAAATGAACTTTTCTTCCCTTAACACAGTAAAGTATACTGTAACAAAATACTGTAAAATTAAAGTTCCACTGTGTATTGAAATTAAAACAATTGCTCTAAAATTAATGTACGACTTAAACAAATATAATGTTTAGGTTAGAAGACTTCCTTAAGATAACAATTTACATTAATAATTATAGTTGTTACTTTAAAAATATATACAAAATTTAAGGCTGTAAACCATATGCAATTATTTCCAGTTGAACTTTGATATTATAATACATAGACTGTAATATTAGTTTGAATTCATTTTCCAAGCATATTTACAATAAAATATACTTTGAAATTACAGCTTTTTTTCAGTATATTTGTTTCTCAAATAATATTTCCGAAATGAATTGTTTGCTCTGATTTGAATATCATTAGGATAAATCATTAGGATAAATCTCAAGTTTATCCTAATGAAGGATAAACTTGTTTTCTCTTTTTCTTTATCTATTTTTTCCTTGCGGAATTATTGAACAGATGACGAAAACACAGACTGATTAAAGAAGAACTAATTGTGTTCAATTTGTTACGAACTTAAGTTCACTTATTGTAACATGTTTATTTTCTGGGAAGTTACTTTCAAACGCACGACAATTTAATACCTTTATTTTTATCCCAACCGTCATCACATCGATGAGATGGACTTACATTGATGTTTGGAAGTTTTTTAACTAATTTTAACGCGAGTGCGTAAGACATTCAAACATGCACACAAATATAAGTTACTTAAGCCAATCAAAAAATTCCACAACAAGAAGGGAAATACAGAGAATCGATATTCCCATCAACTCAGCAGACAATGCTTTTACAGATAACAAATATACACTTTACTATTTACAATGTAAATTTTATGCAATTTCAACTGCAAAAGAATTCATAACATTTTCTTTCTCTAACCTAAAATATTTTTAAGCAAAATATAAACACTTTTTTTGCGAAACGTATACCTACGTTTAATACTCTTCAGAAAATATTACGAGAACTTACTCGAATAATTATAACACTTATAAAATGCTCCGATTAAATTCATCTTTAAATAAATTTGAATCTCGTTTATTGCCCTATTTATTGTTCAGACAAAATTGCTTATAAATTTTAAATTACTACTATAATGCGACTCTTTATTTACTAATGTAATTAGAATGAACTTTTTCTGCCAAACGGGATATCCCGAGGCGAAATCTGTATTAATAATAATAATAATAAAAATAATAATAATAATAATAATAATAATAAAAAATATATAATTTTAATAAAATATTGAACTATTGTTAAGTTGATTTTTTTAAAGATTTTACTTATCCATTGCATAAAATCAATCATTTCAAGGGCAAAAGGTTGTTATTATAAATAGTTATATTAAATATGAATTAAACGGTGAGTTGAATAGTTTGAAGGTCAAGGCAATGTTATGTTTTTCCACAAAATGCTCTGCACAATATTTTCAAATTTAACTCAAAAAAAATAAATAGAAAATGCTATCGTTTTAATAATATTTTTGTAATAATATTATAATAATATATTTTTTTATAATAAGACAAATTTGCAACTTGGAGAACACAAATGTAATCTTATATAACCTAGGATTAGGTGTTATATAAGATTAATAGCGAAATGACTGAATTAAATGTTTAATTGAAAGTTTTGTTTAAACAACATAGGAAAAAATACATTTGACTACTTTGATTTGATATACTAACGGTTTCCATACATCTTCAATGTCATGTAACGGTTTCTCAAATTGGTTAACTTAAATAATACCAAAGTAATCGACCTTTTACGAATCTTTATTATTCTACCTTTGTGTTTATTTTTACGCTTATCGGAATATTCTTACATCAAATACATTTTCTCCTTGTTTTGACAAGTGTAAATGCTCTTATTTTAAGAATATTATTTACTTTATCTAAAATGTAATTATCAGCCAAATTTAATAATTTATAGATGTTGACTGCAAAACTACATTCTAAAAAGGAACATTAATTTACACTAAATAATAAATAATACATCAGTTTATAAAAAGATAGAATATAATATCTTATAATTTGATGTAATTGAGCTAAATTTGCATGGACTTTCTAGAGCTTTTTGATTTGATCGACAGGTTACGACCCGGTTATAAATTTTTTGGCTCGTCTTGACGCAACGAAGAGGTTAACTCTCGGCAGACTCATCGCTAGCATCGAACTTTCGAGACACTCGACCTCGTCTAGCTCTCGTTATTATCTTTTGCTTTTCATTTTATGTCCAGCAATCCTCTGCATCCTTCTACTGCTTTACTTTAGCTTGCTTTTATTTTGCAGATCTTTATAAGTCGTACCCAACAAACGTGAAATTTTTTAACTTTATTAAGATTATTCATGTTTAAAAAGCTTCAATTATGATTTGTGCAAAATGATAGAATATTTTTAAACTAAACTTTTACTTAATAAGTTCTAAAAAGTTCCAATATTTCTTTATAAGTTTATAAATGCTTTAACAATTTTCTAAATGTCTTAACATGTTTTAAAAAGATTGATTACTCTCTTTCAATACTGAAACTTATTGAAAATGATTGAAAATAATTGAAATTGTCTCGTAATGAATAAAGGTATTTATAGAAATTATAAAAATGAAACTAAAATTTATTGAATTAATATCAGATCTAAAAAATTTCTAAAATGTTGCATAAATCGTAATAAAAACTTTTTAAATTAAAATATTCTCAATACAGCTCAAACATTTCACGTTTGCTGGGTAACTAAGCAAACTTCTACAGTGAACGAATTTTATCGATCAAACAACAGTCACAAATGACTAAAAATTAACTTCATTCTAAAATTTTTTTAGATTATTTATCTGATACAAATTTTCATTGTCCGTTACATTAATTTGTTTTAATGCAACAATATTCTCGCTCCCTTAAAAAAGAATTTTAAAAATTACTACGTTTTTCAATCATTGGCATCAACTTGATAGCGATCGGAAAATTTTTATAGTTAACAACGCAATACTTGATTTATGTGCTCTTTCAAATACAATTTTTAATCTGCGTTTCAATTTATGACCATGTTAAATAAATAACTTTGATTTCTTGTGTATACATCATTTCTCAAATGTTATTTGACGTTGTTAGTTTACCAATTTTTTTTTCTGTGAACTTTTAAATTAAACTTATTAATAAATTAAAACAAAAAATGCCGTAGATAAAAGTAACTCTTTGATAAGACGGCGATTGTTATTTTCTGGACATTTTGCGGCGTATTTATAATCTATCGTTATGCAGTGATTTACTATTAACACATTGAATATTTATGATTTGTCGTATTTGTATTTTGTCTGAGTCACTGACCTTTTCCGTACATTTTTATATTAATCATTTGTAAAATTTCATTAAAACAATTATAAACACTTTACGTTTTAGAAAAAAGTTATGACAATACACAGAATTAATATCAAAGAAATGATATCGCATTTTAGTTGGCGTCATCACAAAGAAAGAAAGAAAGAGAGATAGGAATAAGCGAGTGAAAACAACAAAATTCGAAATCAATTTTGAGTGTTTTTTTATATTTAAAAATTAAAAATAAATGAAGTAAAATATCATAAAAATGAACTTAATTACATTTATATGCAATCAACTGTAATTATATTTCATTTGAAAGTGTCTTTTTTGGGAGATGTTAGCATCGTGTTAACATAAATTTTATGTAAAACTAGGATATAAGCGCGCTACGCACGCACAGATTTCATATTTGATTTTCTTTAACTAAACTTTTTTATTAACAATTTTATTCTGACAATTTTAATTATTCTGAACTTTATAAACATTGAAATGTCAAAAAAATTTGCAAAATTACAGCAGTCAAATATATTAAAGCTGTCAAATAATGAAGCAATCTCATTGGTACTTATCGGCATTGCGCATGAAGATGGTTATAATTGCCAAATTTACATAAACTTACACTTACGGGTTAAGTAAATTTGTTGTGTTGATAAAAAGACTCGCGGTTTCTTTTTTGCTGGATTTGCTGGACGCATTATATCATATTATCACTGATACGAAATTCCGATAATTCCGGTGTAGAAAATATACTATTACTCAAGTGCATACAAGTACAACAATTTGATACTTTTATTGATTGAGTCATATTATGAACAACTTTGTTCGCATGATATTTTCAGTATTACAATTTCCAGAGTTACATTTAAGATTAAATATTAATGCAGGACAATGTTTAAATAGACATAACCTCAAATTTGGAATATTTCGAGATTTTTTTTGAAAAAGAATATTAACCCGGGAATGGGCGCGCAAAAAAAAACTTACGTTAGCGGGCGCGCATCGGTCTTTTCGACCGAAATCATTATTATGTTTATTTGCATGTAAAATTGTTTAAAATGTCTGCATAATGGTTGTAACTTATTATTAATACATTACGAATATATTCAAAACGCAAGCAATAATTATTAACAGTTTTTTATAAGTAAAATATATATTTCTATTAACGAGTATATTACCTGAATTAAAAGTTCCAAACAATTCCTAATAAATGTTTTAAATTTCCTAATACACACATTTAAACATTTGTATATATACATATACATGGTTTGTATGTGTATTAGCAATTGTTCAACATTTATTTGGAATTATTAGCAACCTTCAACACGGGTAAATATAGAGTGAAACGTATATTTAAGGCAACTGAAAATTTTACACTTTTTCATATCGTTTTTTTGTTTTTTATATTTTTTAAATTCATTTTAACTCATTTTACTTTATTTTAAACTCATTTCGTGGAAATTTAAAAAAATTAAAAAGCATAGAGCAATTTGAATTACGTTAGTGGGCGCGCGACGGTCAAATCGACCGATACTTATTTCGAATGCATTTTTTATCATCAAATGTGTACCAAATTACATGTTTATCTCCGGAATAATTTTCATAAAAGTCCGAAATGAACTTACGTTAGTTTAAAACATATACGTCCCATAAGAGAAATGGGTCAAAAATGCGAGAAACTAAAAAGGGTGGAGAAAAGACCGGTGCGCGACCACTTACGGGTTAACCCTTAAGGTGATTCTTCAGTTATGTAAGAGCAAAAAGGATAGAGCTAATGGTGACTCCATTAGTGGAAGAGAGAAGCAGTGAATTCGATTGAAGAATCACCGGTGAAATATCAATGGCGGATCAACTTCAAAATTACATAACCTCTTTTTATTTATGTTTTATTAAAATTATGTCGTATTTATCGAGAATTTGTAAAATCGGGCTCTTTTAGCTTATTTAAAATTGAATTCTTTAATTTTTGATCCCTTTTTCTTGCTTTACAAATACTTCTGTGTCGAGAATTTTGCGAACTCGTTTGTCGTATTCAACTGAACTTTGTCAGACATGAAGTTTTTAGTAGTTCGAAGATTTCTAATCGTATAATCATTTTTTAGCAACAAAAAAAATAACCAAAAAATTTGTAATTCATCATAGAAAAAGCTAAAAGAGCCTGATTTTACATATTCTCGAGAAATACAATATAATTTTAATAAAACATAACTCAAAAGAGGTTATGTCATTACGAAGTTGATCCGCCATTGATATTTCACCTTAAGAGGATGGCGCAGTCGTTTGACATAAGGTGGATTCATTGTTTTTTACTGAATGCCTTCGCTCATATACGCAAACGCATACGCAAACGCATTGGCGTTACATTTATTTCAGTTATTTCATAATTATATGTCTATTACAATATATTATTAAATTTAATGAGGTACTCGATGTTTGTGCCAACTAGACGAATAAATTGGTAAGGAAAAACGTGAAGGAAAAAATAAGGTGAAAATTTCTAATTTTGTTTTTCGTTTACGTTTTTCTCATTTTTAAAATAACAAAATCCAAAATTTCTTTTATCAGTTTATTCATCTCTTTGGTAATTAAAGATTAAAAGTGTTTTTAAAATAAATTAATTTATGCAAAGAATATTTAGATAAATTATTAAATTATAAAAATAAATAATTTTCTTAAAGTAAATAAGATTATAACGATCGTTCTTTATCTGAAAAACTCAGAAAAATATTTTACTAATATTACTGAACGCGCTATGATTAAAACGACAGATCTCAACTTCGAGCGCAGAGTTTATTAGATTAAAGTCACTAAATTAAAAATAACTTATATGGTTAGATTCGGAAAAGTTCAAACTTTAATTACGTGTAACATAAACATATACTTCCCACTTGAAAAATAACGGAAAAATACAAAAAACTGAAAAGGGCGGGGAAATGTCCGTGGGCGCACCCATTTGCGGATTAAATTTACAAAAGACCTTTGCTGTTGTCTCCAAAAATGCCTTACTAAATGTGAAAACAAATTTCATAATTAAAAAAAAAAGAATCGTATGCTTCAGTCTAATACTCATAAAATTGAAATTGCTTTTTGCAGATGCCTGTCTGAGATGTCAAGCGGAAAGTAAGAAAGATTTTTACGAACGACAGGACTGCGTGGTTGTCTGGGGTGAATGTAATCACTCCTTTCACTACTGTTGCATGTCCCTTTGGGTAAAACAGAATAACCGGTGTCCTCTGTGTCAACAGGAGTGGTCCATTCAACGCATGGGAAAGTGAAGATATTTTCAATAATCTCACTTTTTATCAACGCAAAATCAGACTTATGTTATTTATATTTCCTTTTTTTTATAAATTGTATCGTCAAATATTGTAACATAATAAATAGAAAAATGTATCAATAAAGAAGCTTCCTCGAAATATCGAAGACTAAATCATTACATATCGTTTATATCAAAGTATAAAGCACGTGTATTTTAAATTGTTGTACCAATTATATTTATATATAAAATTCTCGAATATAATAATGAAATACTCTTTTCCAATAATAAAGACTTTTTTATAGAAAAAAATCTAAACTATTTATCAACGATTTGGCCTGATTAAGAAATTGTAATTAAACCGCAATAATAAATTATCAATGCACGTACTTTGTAATGCTATTAATTCTTGTTTTTTATGAAATAACTCAAACCAATTGAGAGTTATTTCTAAAAGTGTAATTGTTCTATATGTGTGTTTGTGACGTGTATACAAATGCTGAAACATTTATAATCAAAATAACGTGCTATATTAAAGATTATGATTCATGATAGATATTGAATTGTAAGCAAATTCTCAATTAATTATATTCTAGTTTGATAATGACTTGTACATTTACAAAAAATATTTATTTTTTGTTGATAAATAAATAAAATTACAATAATATTATAGTTCAATCATTGATAAGCAATCATTGCAAACAATGAACACGACAATATCGTAAAAAATGATGCAAATACTTTATAAAAGCTCCCAATGATATCAGCAACGTTTGCACAGTTGTGTTCCAAAATTACACCAGCAAAGTGATATTCATTTCTGATACAGAAATTGTTTTCCTAAAACATACATTATTTAAGTGAATTAATAGATCTAGAATATTTGCAAAAAATATACAAAGAATAAATGAATGCATTCTGACAATTCAATGATTAAATCGTTAGAAAAAAAGATATAGACAAGTCAACACATCGCAGCGAATTGCGTAAGAATTGATCTTTTAATTGGTAAATGCCGCGAATGGCTAATAAATCCAACACATGTGAGTGAAGAAGGTCAATCAAAAGGCGACTGGAATTCACGAGCTTGCCGATGACTTCGTTTAAGATGATGAAATTAGAAAGAACAGCGAAGAAGATGAACTGCAAGCCACACGTGATACGTAACGTGACAACCGGCAAGTATTCAGCAGGGACGAACTTCAATAATCAAATTACGAATTAGGATTTTTATGAAAATCTGAATTTTACTTTAATTTTTATGTTAAAAAAATAACTTTATTTATTTTTACTTAATCTTTCTATTTTTTTGCAAGTCTAGTTAAATATTTTTATTTTATTTTCAATTTATTTCTCATTCATTTTGTTCATTACGTTTTATATTTTTAAATTTATTTAAAGCAAAATATGTACAATCATGCTAATTATTTTCAATTATTCATATTTTAAGGCTACACAGTTTTTAAAAACTACCAACATTCACCAAAAATTGATCAGAAAATAGTAAAAACTAAATTTCGTGATAACTCACTTTTAGATTCTAAATTTAGATTCAATTTCAAATAAAATCAAACTGCAATAGAAATTAAATTAAAATTAAGTTAAAAGTTAAACAAAATCTAATTCGTAATTTCCTTTCATCAGTTCTTTTACATGATGCAATTATTTTTGCAAATAAAAGCTTTGTTATTTTAACCTAAAATTTCAATATTAAACAAATATTACTCCATTATCTATATAATTTGATTTGTGATTGGTCATTAGTGAGATGAGTGAATAATTCGAACATTTACCTTAAAAATAATTATCTCAATTTATTTATAGATCGACATTAAAATTAATCCGTCCCTGGTTGCGAAACAAATGAAGGTCGTTCGACTCCTGTGACGCACTGTGGAGGCTCGCTTCTGCTTTGACCAATCCGATCTTAGAAAGGTGCCTTGCCCCCGGCCGATTATTGTTATTATTTTTTGTGGCACTAATGAACGCGCGACATTATACGCCGGCTTCGTTCAACAATATATATATATATATATATATATATAAAGAATATTTTTTATTCGTCATGGGGCGAGCCCCCAGAAGTGACGATAGCACAAGGACTGTTGCCAAACGGTTCAATTGTTCAGTGGAACATTTTTTCATGTATACATAATGTGATGCAATATTTAATCCTCGCGGAAAATTTTTACTCATATATACAAAAATGCAAAAAATCATAGTTAATAATAACCATATTAATACATTTAGATTACATTTAACATAATTAAACTACTTTTATATTTTATTTCTAATATAATATACAATTAAATATCAAACATTTTTATGTTTTTTTTTAATAATTAAATACTAAATTTAACAATGTTATCATTCTAAAATTGTTAAAAATGTCAAAATTTACAACGTTACAACAACGTTGTAACACACTTTGATACTATTTTGAGGAAATTTTACGCAAATGATTTGTTTTATATTTGATCAAATTTTACGTTGCGCAGTATCCGTAAATTTGATCAAATTTTGATCAAATTTTTGTTAGCATTAAAAAAACATATTCAAATTGATTATATTCCGATTTATCAATGAATCAATTAATAATAATAATGATACTAGTACTAATTATTAAATATAATAAATTAAGAAATTGGGATCACAAATATTACATTTATAAGGTTATTAAAGTGAGCTTAAAGTTTTATAAATTTTAATGTACAGTAATAACTTTCCAAATTATAAATATAGCAACAACATAAACTTAAGTGATAAAATAATTAAACGATCAACGTTATTATGTTTAATTAATCTTTATTAAAATAACTTTATTAAAAAGTTTAAAATCAGAATAATAAATCATTGAATAATTATAATTCAAATATAAGCGTTTAATCTCTGAACGCTTATATTTAATTCGTATTTTAATACTTTTATACATAATTTTACAAATTATTTATTAAATTATTACTGTACATTAGAATTGAAAGAAATTTAACCTGACTTTAATTAACTTTATAAATGAAAAATCTTCTTCTAAATTTCTTAATTTATTAAGTTTAAAATTATTATTTTAATCTTTACTAACTGATTTAGTAACAAATTGGAATATAATTTGAAATACAAATTAGATCAAAATTTGATCAAATTTTCGGACTGTGCGCAACCCAAAATTTGATCAAATCGTTTGAGTATTCATGTGTTTTCATGGAAGTGTTTTAGGGTTGCAATACCCAGCAGCCAAAACTATATTTAAAAAAAAAAACAACATTTTTAATATGATTAAATCACGTTTGTGTCCATTTTTGTATACAAATTGAAATATATATATCCCCATGTCTAAAAATCACATGAAATTACCATGTGGAACTTCCACATGGAATTTCCACATACTATTGACATGTAAAATTGATATTAAATTGTATATAAAAAGAAATGTGGTAATTCCATGTGGAATTACCACATGGAACTATCACATGGAATTACCACATGGAATTACCACATGGAATTACCACATAGAATTAACACATGGAATTAACACGTGAAATTATTTAAATATCTTGAAAATTATTTTTAATCCTACAGAACTGAATTTCGGTTGATTCTGCGTAGTGTGTTTGATTTCTGTAGATATCTACACTGGGAAAAATAAAATAGTGAATCGATATTGTCTTTCAATACTGTTAACCTAAAAAAATACACTAAACATTTAAATCAACGAGATAAACAAAGTTAACCGAGGTATCTTTTGCCTTTGTCTGTTTCATACGTTTATATGATTGGTTTTCAGTGTGTCCTTATAACGTGATTTCAGTCTTGAAATACTACTGATTCACTAGTTTTTTTTCCCAGTGTACAATTTACATTATATAGTATAACTATATTTATTGAAACTATCGATGTTTAAAAAACACTACTTCTATAATCCTATGAACCTTACGTTGACTACATATCCGATGACTTTAAATTGTTAAATTTAGTTAATATAAATGATGACGATTTATAATTATTTTTTAATCTAGTTAATAAAAAACCATAAAATTAAATATTAAAAGTGGCACTGTATGTCTTTATTAAATGAAGCAAACTCATATTTTCAATACAAAAGACCCTTCATTAATTATATGTCCGTTTCTTTGCGGGAATGAAATAAAAATTTAATTACAAGAAAATTATAATTCATATTTAAATAAATAATTATATCATGTATAAATATATGATATAAATAATTATTTCATATCAAATAAATTATTATATCATATGGTTAGGTACACGTTAATAGTTATTAACACACCAAAGGCGCATGCGGAGCATGCACACGATGTTGTGTTGACATTTTACGTACTTGCTTTGAAGGGAGAGAAGCATTTCTTTCCGCCCGGGGGCGCGCTTTCACCGAAAAATGCGCCCTAGGGTTAAACAAAATATTTTATTATTCATTTCGCTATACTCATTTAAGAATAATGATGACTTTTAAAAAAATATGCTTCAATGTTATTCAAAGTATATTTTCTACTTCTTATATAAATATGAATAATAATAAAAATATGTAGACAATCGTAAACAATCACGCAAAATATGAAACATTACTGAATAATTTATAAAAACAGTACTGAGATCAAATACACTACGCAGAATCAACCGAAATTCAGTTCTGTAGGATTAAAAATAATTTTCAAGATATTTAAATAATTTCACGTGTTAATTCCATGTGTTAATTCCATGTGGTAATTCCATGTGGTAATTCCATGTGGTAATTCCATGTGGTAATTCCATGTGGTGATTCC